>VZRN01003294.1:109824-239644 GCA_013397935.1 Dasyornis broadbenti
AAAAAAAAAAAACCACAAAACCAAAAACTAAATAGTGTATGGGCCATTTTTTTTTGGTGGTTTTCAAAAAAACCCCTCTAATTTGTCTTCCATCTCTCCAGATCAGTCGTGTGAGCCTATAGAGACTTCCCAGGCTGACTTGTGTTATCTCCTCACATTCAACCAGCTGAGGAAACTTTTACATTTTCATGCAGTGCATGCCACCAAGTAAAGAAACCTTTATCCTACCTTTTAAAGTCTTCCGTGTTCACTCAATGAATCATTCTGAATGCTGGATGAGGCAAAAACCACAGAGCCAGATCACCTCCTCCTGTTATCACAAGCAGAGGAGAAGGCTTAAGGAATGGTGTGGGTCGTTCCCACACATTTTTTTTGAGGACGTATGTGATTACTACCCTGTCACAGAGATGGGATTTGTTTTCTGAGGGGGAGGTCATGAAGCCTTTTAAATGCGTTGTTTATTCAAGTAAAGAGAGGCATCCAACCTATAACTATCAACTTCAATCACAGACTCCCCGATGGTGTTGATCTAGGAGCTTTACATCTGGGCTACATTTCTTAAGTTCCTCAGGCCCTTCTCGCTTTTTCTCTGTTCTCTTTACCCAGTCCACCTCATTCCCCTTCGAATCACCATAATTCCACATCAGTCTTCTCCCATGACAAATCACTCATGGGAAACACCTCTAGGCTCAGGACCGGTACAGGAACAGTGCTGCAGGACTTACTGAAACAGTGCTCTCTGATAGTCAGGGCAAATTCATTCATGGAGAAGGATGCTTCTGGATTCAAGTTCAAGATCTTTGATGAAGAAATAAAATCTGAGAAAAAATCTTGTAGCAAAGGGGTTTGGGGTTTTGGGACTTTTTTTTTTTTTTTTTGAGGGGTGGAATGTTGGATTTTTTTGGTTTTTTGTTTATGGGTTTGGTTTTTTGCAGGTCTGTTTTATGCTTATTTATGAAATTGCAATAACTGAAATTAGAGTGTTGACATTGTCTTGAACTAACTACTTTTTCATCACAAGGAAGGCCAAAGTCAACACTAGCGCAAAATATGACTGCAAGTGCTTTACACAAGAACAGTTTTGTGGCAGTAGGACAAATCTAAGTGTATCTATAATAGGTGGCATTTAAGAGTTGAGGCACATGGTCTTCATACTGAATGTTCAATGAATTCCATGCCAGTATTTGTTTTCATTCTTGTAGGAGATTAAAATAAAGTTACAAGCAATAAGTAACAATTTCTCATTCTAATATATGACACCAATTCATAACAACTTTAAGTTACAGTTTTACACAAAGTGGACAAAATGGGATGTGCATCTGCCACTATTTTTATTTTTATTTTTATTTTTATTTAATATGTTATAAAATGTCCTTAGTATTTTAGATGGACAAAGGATTATTAGTGCTTCTGGAAATTAAAACAAAATACACAGTTCACTGGTCTGTGAGTGTCTTAGATTGCTATCTCTCTGTTGAAACTCTAGTATTCTTACACCAGCTGGGGAGGCAGCCTATTGACTGCAGGGGCAGCACATCAAAACTCAGTTTATTTTATCCACTACTAGGCCCAACTTAGGTATGGTATTTGCAATTTTTTTTTTTTTTTTTAATCAGTTTTCAATCAACTTCAAAATTAGGCTTTAAAAAGATTCAGATTATGGATCTGGGTAGTTCAGCTATGTTATTCAGTATGGAGTACTGAAATATATGAAAGTTGCATTTAATTCACTGCATTGTGAATGTATGATTTTATGAAAACTGAAAGTCTCTTTGCTTTTCTATTCTAAATGGAAGAAAGATATTCACGTGAAAATATATGAACTGTTAAGGGACAGTCAATCTACAAATATTCTTGGCAGAATTTTTTTCTCATCTATTTAAGCATAGTTTAGGGGAAGAACAATTTTTTAAAGTCTGTTTAATATGATTCACTCACAGACAGGAATCTTTCATTAAAAGGAAGGAGGAGGGGAAGACAGAAATGACAGCCAAGGGCTCAGGTTCTCATTTTAACATTGGCAAAAATGTGAATAATGTTACTGTTTCAGAATTACTTCAGACAGTGGCTTTATACTGATATATTCTCTTCGAAAGCAACTCCTTTATGTTTCTCTATAAAATAATAGAAATATTATAATTTATTTTGTTAATATTAAATGCAATGTTGATCTAGACTGAAACATGAAATAGGATGAGATGTGTGTTTCCTCATAGAAATAATTTCAAATCTTATTTCTGAATTTTGAGAGTATCTACTTTTTCAATTTGTTTCACATGAAATATGGTGGACATTTCTCAGATGCAAAAATAATTCCTGTATAACTTTATTTTGCAATTACCAAGATTGATTTTTCATTAAGTGTTTTTTTGTTGTTGGGTTTTTTTATTTTTTCATTTACAAAAGTTGTTTTGTGCAGTAAATGAAGTGCCAACGCAGACAAATGTAACCAACATTAAGCTAGCCAATAGAGTTCAACAAACTGCTCAGGTCATTAATATAATTTGTTTTGGCACTGTTACATTTCCTAGTGCTACTCTGTGTAGTTTGCTGGGCACATCAATTTGTTTTCAGCTATTGTGAAATTGGATATCCTGGCTTTCATCCAAAGCACCCTCTCAATTTGCATATCTTTGTTATCATTTCAGGTTCTCAGAACATACTGTGGACTATCACACCATCTGCACCAAGATCCTCACATCCAAACACAAATTAAAAATGAAACTGTAAAATTTGCAAGGAAACAATACAGACCTTTTATCTCATTCTCCCTCTGTTCATTTTCAAAAGAGAAACTTGCTTGTAGCCAAGCATAGCAAAAAAGGCTTTTATTAATTGGACTGGCATCAAGCATGCATACATAAAATTGTTTATTTTTTCCCTATAAAGGGGTTGCCTGACATAAAAGGGTCTTTGAAGATGACATTCAGATTTTGACATTTGCATGATATTGTATAAATATCAGAGGTAGGAGACTTTTCTGACAAACCAGATGGGTCAAAAAAAGCACTTCCAGAGATAGATATTAGTCTTTTACTTAAAGGATATTAGCTTCTCCTCAAAGCTGTGAATTATTAGGCAGCAAAAACAAACATATTTTTCTCAAACCATGGCTTATTTAATTCTTTTCAATCCAAGTAAACTGGGCTTGGGGAAAATATAAAATAATGTCATTATTTTTGAGGGGGTTTTGTAATTCAATTAAGATCACAGAATATAATTGAATCTTGTCTTTTGAGTGTCACAGAGATTAAATCTTGTTGCAAAATTTACTGCTTCTTGACGGAGCTAATCTCGATTTTAAGCATGGACTCTGAGTGTTTTTTGAAATATAAAAAGGCATTTTAGGCCTTAATTCATCAATATTGGAATTATGCAGAAAAAGATTCTTCCTTTTAGCTTCATTCCTGCATGAGCTTTGATAGAAACCCACAGTTTCTTTTTTTATCAAGGGTAGAAGAGGTGAGTGAGGAAAGAAAAAATCTGCAAACCTGTAATAATTGTCGAGGCATTTCATGGGGAGGTTTGCTGACTGTGTACTTCAGCAAAGATTTCAAATGAGAGAAGATGGAACCTCCTCCTTTTGATCATGGGAAGGAACAGCACAAATCTGATTATATATGTTGACCCTTCTTTATCAACAAAGAATCAGCTACTGTCAGCAAGCAGTGCACGGGAACTTGCTGGTTTCATGGAGCAGGTTGGGAGAATGACCCGAGCACTGTCTCTGAGCTTGCTGCTTTTGATGATATGTTGCCATGCTGTTCAAAAACTCCATGGTGTGAGCCTACAGTGAGAGGAAGAGAAAGGAAACAAGGAGGACAAGATGGGAAGAGGAGGAAAAAGGAGCAAAGGGAAGAATGGAGATGAAGACAGAGGGGAGGAAAGGAGTCAGAAAGCAACCACTTAAACCCCAGCTTGCACCTGATATCTTCAGAGGGTCATCTTGCCCATATATTCTTAAAATTCTCATAATACAGCTCATGACTGACACCTGAAAAAAAGGAACAGATTCTCAGAAAATAGACCCAATCCTCAGAAATTCCTTTTCTTTCATTGCTTCTTTTTCATTGATAAAAAATCCTCTTCAGAAATGAATGTGTTGCCTTCATTCAGATGTTTGACTTCTGGCAAGAAAGGTCCCCTTTTAGGTATTTTGCCTTGAAACATAACACTGTGCTGGTCTAAAGAACAATTTATAGCTGACCTGTCTTTATGTACCTTTTGCTTTTTGTTCCATCAATCTTACATAACCCTAAACATGTGGCTAGCAACTTCCTCGTTGTCTGATGGTTCCCCAAGTCCCCGTTAATTACTCAAATCAGTAGTGGCTTTTCTCTTCCGTACAATTCTAAATTGGTCACTTGTTCTCTCCATCTCTCAGTCTTCTGCATCCATCCTTCAGCCACTGGCCTTAATCTCAGTGCAATATCCATTTTTGCACACCATTTTGTCTTTCAGACCCCTACAAATTACAGTCATGCTCCATACAATTCTTCCATTTCCACATTTCATTAGATACACTGTTCCAAATTCATGAGAGATACCTGGGTAGACAGTGACTATGGTGAAGCTGTTCTCAGTTTCTGCACTGATCTATATCCAGCATTTCCTTTTGTGTCTGTCTTTCAGTTTGATTTTTGCAGAGAAATGCATCCTGCTGTAGGTGGTTGCTTTCAGAAGACTTAAATAAGAAAGCAATAATTAGTTCACATCTAGATTAATCTGATCAATGACAAGGACTGGTGAGAATTGTTACATTTGAATATTATCAGTAATGGTGTGCAATAGCGGTAATACATGTACAGTGTTTACTCAAGGAAATAATAAGGACTTTCATTCCAGATGATGATGAAACTTACTTGTATGTTCAGCTCCTGGGGGCAGAGGAGCAGGGATGGAGTATTTCTGCATTCCTTGACACTGGCTTTTTCAGTCATTCAGAAAGTTCATGAAAGTAAAAGCATCACTGATCTTTGAATTAGCTCCATGAAAAAACAGAAAAAGGTTGGTTTCACCTGAGGCTGTTGAAACGTTAGAGTTTAAAGCAGTAGCAAAAACACAGGCATTGAAGTTTTTTCTCCCCAAACTGGGTGATTTAGAAGCTTAGAGAAGTGGTCAACTTCAGTCCAGCTTTAAGTTGCCAATTACACTCTAATATTTAAGGCATTCCGACTTGACTAATCAGTGACACACACACAGAAAAGAAGTAAGCAGCAACGCTTTCTCCCAGCCTCAATAAACTGCTACTCATTTCTACCTCACTTGGCTCGTGGACATTCTGCACAAACCTAAAGCAAGGCTTAGGCCTGGGTGACTGAGCCCATGGGAGGATTAAGCACTGCACCACAACACCCTGAGAGCAGAAAGTTCACTGTCACTCAATACATCTGAAGCACTCTATAATAATGGCTTATCCTAATGAAAACATGAGACTGGTTGGCGTCAGCTCATATTATTTGTCTTGAAAGTACCAGTTGCATGAGTTAAAACAGCCTGGGATTAATTGAAGCACAGCAGAACACTGTTTCACCACAATTTTTGGTGTTTTATTTCTGATTAGAATTCTTTATTGTTGTTCCCTGTTTTCACTTCCTCACCTCCTTCTCTGAAAATACACTTGGTCTTTGATTGTGCCCTGCTACTTTAAATAAACAAATCTTCATTAGAAGGAGGTCAAACCACATATATTGGACAAATGCCAATTCAGGAAATTACATTCTCCTTGCCTAAATAACCCTTACAGTTTCAACTGTGGGGGAAAAAGCTCAGCAAAATGTGTTCCTCAGTTTTGGTCAAGGGCTATAACATAGAAACAGTTTAACTAGGCACAGCTAAGCAAATTGGCTCAAAAGTTGAATCCCATTTATCTATATTCAAATTTTGCAGTTTCTGAATTGTTGTCAGAAGAACTGCAGTGAATATTTTAGAATAGTGAATATGCAATATACAAACATAAAAATCCAAAGTTTTTCCAATTTTGTTTTTTTCTACAACTTATTCTCTGAGGACTGAGCCATATACTTTCTATCCCACTCTGTCTAGGAAATTCTAAAAGAGAAGATTTATTCCATCCACTTGATATGAAGAATTTCATAGAACATCAAATACAGACTTGAAGTTTGAGATTAAAATGCAGCAAATATCATAGGATATGATATAAGCACACATATTCAGACTGAAAAATACTTTCCCTTACATGTATTTTTCTGCCTGTTTTTGAAGATATTTCTAGACCATCCATAATACATTGAAGGGAGACTGTCCTACGGTTGTCTACGTTTAATAGAACAACCTATTGCTCTACAAGAAGCAATCTGCTCAGATCTGAACCAGCTTGAAAGTTGCTAACAATAATTTTTCCTGAATAAGTTTTGGTTACTAGAGCTTATTCCTGGTAAAGACCTCGAATTTCTTGGAATGGTGTCCTGCTAGTAACAAGGACTGTCTGGCTAAGATAGAAGCTGAATTGGGATATAGGTCACACTCTGATCATTATTAAAATATTCTCTATTTTCCCCATAATATTCCTTCATCTAGGGGCTGGGAACCAGGGTGTCATTAATTTTAGATTTACTTCTACTGAAGAACTAGTGCTACAGATTAAGTAATTTTTAACATAATGATTAATAATCTCTCTTATAAACTCTGTTTTGTACTGGACAGGGAAATTATCCACTATGAATAGAACTAGGCGTTCAGTACAATAAACCAAAATCTGAGATAATTGAGACTACCTTTTATAAAGGAATTGCAAATATAAGCGTTTAGATTTTTTTTTTCCACAAAATGGAGCCAATCATTATTTCAGCATCTTCTCCGTCCTTCATAATGGATAAGACACACAATATAAGAATCTACCAACATCATAATTACCATTGATAATAGTTGATGCTGTTGATAATTCATGCAATGAGAGGCTTGGACAGGTTCTGAACCCCTTGAAAACCAATTCATGAACAACAGTACTTTTTTGTGTTAAAAACAATTTTTAAAAAGCACCAAAACCAAAATGGCAACATAGCTCCTTATATCCAGCGGTCTTTAACCATGTTTTCTTATGCAAAAATCTGATGGCAGAATCTGGTGCTCAGTTGTAAACTTTCCCAGAGAAAGTCTTCCCTCCACATATTGCACGCCATGAAGTTTCTCCTGTTAGTATTAAAGACAAATTTTAGCTGCTTATAATAGTAAGGGACTGGTCTATAAGTCTGTAAAGTGGCATGCACACCTATGGTGCTATATAAGTACATAAATAATAATTGTAATTAATGTGTCTCAGCTTCCTGATCTGGAAAGGATTAATTAGTTGAGGAGGATTAATTAGATATTGTTAGCACAGTACTTTGAAGATGTAAAGTGCTATATATAAGTGCTAAGTACTACTGCATCGTGATTTTCATGTTCTTTGTGCTATACTTAGTAGATTACAAGTTCCAAGATTTCATTTGCTGGAATATTTGTGAAACTGGATGTGTCTGTCTTAGAGACTCTGAGTCCACATAGTTATGTTTGCATATAGTTTAACACTAAAGCCTTGTGTAAACAGACCTGCTTCAGTTTATAATTGTTGAAACCATCAGGGTCACATTGGCAACAAAATACTTTATAGGCTTCATGGTTGCAGACATCTGGTGTACAGTTTTATACAAATAAATACTACTTTGATGAAACTTGAACTTCTATAAACTAAACAAAATGGTGCTAAAGAGAGCTCCCAAGGGGAGGAAAAAGTGCTTTTGAGTTGCAAGAGGCTTCATAGACTTCCAGGTGTTGTCCCAATACACACTAGGTCACATTTCCTGGCCACCTTACTAAAACAACCATTTTCTTTTACTTGCCTGGCATTTGCTACATCAAAATATATGACAGTATGGCAGTTACTGGACAAGTGAAGAGAGATCTGAAAATCTAGAAGCAAAAATAAGAAGTCCATCTAAAAATTCTGTAAAATATGAATTAGTTTTTTGTAGCATGCCGTGAACCAGGACTCTTCTTAGTCCTGTTTGACAAATTAAGGATGAGAATAGAAGGTCATTATGTGACTTCCTATTTCCTCAAGTTAAATTTCCTTAAGTTAAATTAGATCAGATATATAATTTTAAAATTGTTTAATGCCTTCATCTACAGTTGCACACAGTCCCACAAAGCAACACAGTCATCCCTCTTCTAAAGAATGTATTGGAACAAGAGAGGACAGAAACAATTTTCACTAAGTCCTATATGTACAGCTCAAAACTGGAAACTCGCTACATTTCCCTTATTCTGCTACTTTATGCTGATGTGGAAAGACAACCAGCCAAACAATTGCTGAATGGTTTACTAAGTCAGTGGGAAACAAACAAAATTTTGGGATGCCAAACTAATTGCAACAGACAAAAGTGTTTCCTTGGTACCATCAAAACTGCAGAGAACATAGCAGAACTCTGTTCATGGTCCATAGATCACATCAGTGAATGTTAAAGGTAAGGCCAGTGAAAAATAACATTTTACTTTCATTTTGCAACCTAGAAATGTCATGCATATCTCAAATCAAGGCCATTAACATCCTTTATTAAAGCCTGAGTGAAGCTTCCTAAAGCATTGGCATAATGAGGTGTCTAGTCTCAAATACCTATCGAGAAGCCCTTTGTGACCAATAGGGTAAGTTTTAAAACTTTCCATCACTTCACCATACAGGTTGCTAACATTCAGTGTAGACTAACTCTGCTATAACTACTGGTTACCCTAGTTGGGTAAAGAATCATTCAGTTTCTTCAGTCAGCACAACAAAATTTTCTCACTCTTCCTATGCCACAACCTCAGCTTGAGCTCTATCTCTTCATGGACAGATTAACTGCTTCTATTACAAAAGCAGAAGGAAGCATGGCTACATTCAAAATATTTCAGCCAGGCCCTGTGGTTATCTGCATAAAATGGTGCAATAAACCAATATATGACCAATATACAGTCTGCCTAAATGTGCAAAGTGCTGGTCTAGTCATCACTTGCCTCGCACAGGGAGTTGGTGCACACCCTGTAAGAGATTTTTTAAATTTATTTTTGTAAATATGCCCCTTAGGGACTGAAAAGGATTCACAAAAAGAATGAAGGGGTAGCTAATTGAAATGTCCAACTCAAAAGCTGGAATCAAATCACAGTTAACAGAACAGTTATTTCTTCTCTTTCATGCGCTTTTGGACACAGAGACTACTCTGATTATGTAGATTCACACAGAATCACAGAATGGGTAAGGTTGGGAGGGATCACTGGAGATCATCTTGTCCAACCTCTCTGCTCAAGCACTGTCCCCTAGAGCATATTGCATAGGGTTGTGTCCAGACAGCTTTTGAATGCTCAAGGGAAGGAGACTCTAAAACCCATCTGGGGAACTTGTCCCAGTTATTTCTTGAAGGCTAAAAAAATATATCTGTAAACTTCTGGGTACTGTCCCCAGTTATCCATGAAATAAAAACCCCACCAAAGCTTCGATTTTTCTGTTAGGAATTAGGTTACACCTTTTTCTCATTAAGGATCTGGGAATAGGGAATTGAATTCTTTGGTGTCTGATAGGGTATGTCCAATGTATTTATTTGTGGATGAAATAGTCAGAGTAACTGTCTGTATATTCTTTCTATGTTAATCGAGGACTGAACTCTGAGTAAGATGATCATGTGTAAGATAACGCCTTTTACAACCCTTCTAGCAGGTCATTTTATGTCACTAGCTTTTGGCATACAATAGAAAGTATGAGGAGACATGTATCATACTATCAAAATTATTATCTTAGAAAAATGATAAGGGAGTTAAAGCGACACCTTCTCTCAGAAAGATAAATTAAGAGGTCTTTTCTCTTTGTGTTTACCATGTGTTTACCATTAATATAACAGGGTTTGGATATTTCTTTCCTTACTTCTTTTTCCCTCACATGGGCAACAGTCTTCTCAGAGAACCTGGAGTTGTTGGCCTTGTGGCTGGCAACGTTTGGTTGGCATTCTCAGTTGGTCAAGCAATGCAGGACACCAATGCCAGCTCTTTTAAAAGATTCCGTCTGCAAGTAAATTGCATTAAATAAGAAATAATAAAGAATTAACTAAAATAGCTGTTTTTAAACTCCCTGTATCCATTTAAAAAGTTACACTCTTACAAACATGATTTTATCACATCTGTTATCTCAACAGTTATTTTAGGTTTGCATTTATTTTGTTTTAGATCATTTCTGGGCTTCTATCTGTCAACAGAGCAGTATTGCAAAAGATATCTCCCCAGTTAAGTCCAGTAGTTTTTCCTTGGCCTCTTTCTGGAGCTTTCCAGTTTCCACCTCAGTTTATTTGGTTTTAACATTTATAGTTCTTCCAACTACTCATGCGTGCTCATCCCTCATTCAGCTGTGTTGACATGCTCTTTGCTTTGAAACATCTGTAAGTTAATTAGGGTGATGAAAATACTGTTCAGCCTGGTCTCAGTATGACACACTTAGGTTTCAAAAAGTCATGTGAAAATTATCTTAGCTTTCACTATATGAGTATTGTGATTTGAGTTTTCCCTGTTGGCTGAGGTATTTGTCGGTAGTGATACAGCTCAGACTAACTTCTTGGGAAGACTTTTAGGTGTACTTTTAGAGCCTATTCATGTCCTGGAATTAGATGAAGAAGTACAGGACTCTAAGTAGCAGGAAAAAGTTCTCTTTCTACATTGGTATGCTCTACATTCTTCATGTAGTCCAGCTCACACTGAGGCCTTCATTGATTGCTAGTCAGTAACTATAATAACAATAATTACCTAATTGGTAAGAGTATCATCTTCTCTTTAAAGATGTGCATAGCTTTTAAGTTCTTATGTGGGTTGTATTTAAAAATCACTCATTAAATATGCAAATTCTCAGGACACTCTCTTCAGTATGTCTTGAAGTGAATTCACAAAGTTGTAAAACTCCATTCTCAAACATATGCATGGAAACAATAAAAGTCAGCCTTTATTTAAATAACATTTGATGTTTTCTTTTGTCAGCATATCCTAAAATTGTGGACCAACTGCCTGCCTGAGGACAGGGTCAAAGTGAATTCTTGTCTAGCATGGGAGAGCATGGTCAATTTATCAGCATCAGCTTGTAACAAAATTTGGCTTGTGCAGTGAAGGGGAGAAATAGCTCTCATCATCTCAGACCAGATATTTGTGTAGGCCCTTCCTGCAAACAACAGCCACCATGTTCAAGTCATATTTCAAACTTGCTTTCCAATCAATTTTGAACCTATGACAGATACAAACCAAATCTGAAAGATGGATAGGATCAAATGTCAACAAATGTCATGAACATAGGCAGCTGAACAGGAGACCTTATAAATACTACCACTACAAAACAAACTTCAGCATGAATTTAACCTTTATGAAAACGAAACATTCTTTATAGGAGACCAGTACTATTAATGTCCTAATTGCCAAATATTTTGCTTGAAGTACAAAGCACAAATACATGAGAAAATGGGGTTTCTTTGCATCACAGCATGTGAAATGGCTTTTAACTTCTCCATTTTCAGCTACTGGTCACAACAAAGGTAACTAACTCTGAAGAAGGCAAAGCCTCTTTAGGAGAAACAGATATGGAAGAAGAGAGAGGATGTTGTTCTGTACGGACAGAAGAAAAAGATCCTGAAAGCTAGATTGTGGCTGATATGACCTCCAGGTATTGGGCCAGTTTCTTTCACTGGCAGTGCGAAAAAAGGCAGATTGCTATAACTATCTGCCCTTTTCATTCCTATCAGCGTTACATCTGCAGCCATCTTGGGAAGACATTTTGCTTTCTGTACTGAGTAACTGAAGAACTGGGACACTATTCAATGGTATCCAAAAAAATTCTCAAAACCACCCATCTCCTTTTTGCACCTGAAGTTCTACAAACATTTACAAAATCTACCTTCAAGACAGGAAGATAATTGAACTTATGAGGTACATGATAGCGGTTGAAAAATGCTGTGGTGTCATTACAAGCCAACATTTGCTTACCACTATACAGCCCTTATGGTGAGATCCATCCTCTCCAATCATAGTCCCTAAAGGCCTATAGTCTGAACTAATCCTCTCTGCTGCCTGTATCATCAATGCAAAGAGAAAGACACTTTTGAAAGTTGATTAGATCTCATCACCTTAGGAAGAGATGCATTTTACTGTCTCAAAGGTTATCATGCCTATTTACTGAGTGGAAGAAACCAGGCAGACTGGCTTAGATGGACACTTCTTTTGTTAATTATGAAATATGCAGTGTTTTTAATTAAATCATCAGTGGTTTTGCTCTTTTCTAAGCAGTTCTATAAGCAGAAGTAATTTTGTGCTAAGTTTCCCCAGTCCCCAGAAAACAGGATGAGTAAGGGATCTTTCTCTGGGGGTAACCTCTGCTTGTGACCCAGAAAAAGAACAATCTGAATTTCCCAGTCTGATCTTCCCAAAACGGTAGGAAGGAGGGGCAGAAATAGTTATGCTGTCTTTCTCCTGCAGAAAATAGAAACCAATGCCTTCCCTTTGCCCAGCATAGAAGCCATTCACATTTTTTGTCAGTTCTAATAACAGAAGGTTTTCTCAAATACAAATATTTTCTTCAAAAATAATAAGGTCTCAAGAGATAACAAAAGAATATGCTACTCCTTTTTTACTTTGCCATGTAGGTTCCAGAGTGAGTGTGAATTTCAGTTATTTCTCACACAATAAAATACTTTGTGTGCCCATATCCCTTTAAGATTTAAGACCCTATTTCAAATTGTTAAATTGCTCGGGAAGGTGATACCACATACAGAAACTTTAATTCTATCTATAATGAAGAAAGAGAACTAGTGTATTTAATTTTGGAATCATATTTTAGTGAGAGCAACAAGGTTTCTATTGACCCAGTAGATTCTTGTCATATCTAATTTACTGATCCAGAGTTTTGTAAAAGCAAACATATATAAATGTATAAGCTTCATCTATAATTGGGAAGCATAGATAAAAATAATTTGACATTGAAATTTACACTTAAGAAGTAGTGCACTTCATCGCAATCAATTTTTCATTATGTTGTTGAGATCAATAGCTACAAATAAGATATAAAAACAGTATTATTGATGTGGCACATGTCAGTATAAAATGCACAATTTTCTGTAGCATTTCAGTGGAGGAAAATTGTATTATACCATTTCCAACATTATACATATTGGTCTGTAGAGAATGCTTATTAAAATCAATGTACAGTAAACTACTCTCAGGGATATTTTACAAAATAGAGAAAGGTCAGAGAATTTATGAAGGTTTCAAAAAAGACAGAATCACCTTGGTGTGTAAGTATTGTTCTAAATGCCTCTTTAGTAAGGGGACCATCCAACTTGTAGGATTAGGAAAGGAATGCATGGTCTCTGATTTCTTGGCCAGACTACCAGCCTAGACTAAGCTGCTGGGGATTTTGGCTCTTCTTAAGGGTAATGCTGTTGCCTGAAAACAGTGACTCAGATCAGAGAGAGCGTGATAAACCCCACCTCTGAATACCAAGAAGTATTGGTGAAACCGTGCAGCAGTACACCCACCTCAGACTGCAGCCCTGCTATCACTCTTGGGCTAAAATTTGAAAATGGCCTAGAGATACAATGGTAAAGTGCATGTGATAGGGGAGTGCTGACTCAGCTCAGGAAAGGTCATTGTGGTGGAACAACCCATATGAAATCAAAATCAAGGACAGACAGAACGTCTAGTGCCTATGGCTCTCTTTAACCCAAACCTTAATCCTTTTTTCTTGGAGAATGAAAAGAACTTTGGAAAAGATTGGTGGATCTTTTCAAGTAAGATGATTATGGAAGAGGGGTTAGGAAATTTGGAATTATTATTGGCAGATGAACCATAGAGGTTTTGAAAGGTAAGGTATAGACGGAATAATGAAATATATAGAAGAACATTTGACCTCAGATAAAACTATGAAGAATCATTTCTGTGTAGGCAAATCACATAAAGAACATAACTTTCACATACACCTGGTTTCCAGTGAAAATACTCTTTAGGATTAAAATGTTTTGGAGAAACAGTTATGTTCAGCTTTGTTATTTCTTTACTGTGTTTCCCTCCTCTCAGCCATATTCAAGGGTACACAACAAATATTATGCTGAACAATTAATGAACAGCTTCAGCATTCACTAAATCAACAAATTTAGTAGTAAATAAGTTGACTGCTTTTCTCTGGCAGTTCACCATGTTATAACCATAATTGTGTTGACTTAACTGATATAATACTTGATGACATTGTAAATACAGTTTTGTTTCTTTTTCTAATAGACTGTTTTCTACAGACATTGGAAAGAAGGATACTACAAAACAGAGCAATTGAGGAAAAAAATAAACTGTTAAAAATGGATCATTTTGTTAGACCTCACCAATTTCCCCAACATATTCCTCAAGCAAAGATGAATTAAGCACAAAATATATGGGTAAAGACAACAGTTCTTTGTGGAGATAAAGATGCTGTGATTTATGAATAGGTTGTCCATATGTCTATTTCCTTCCACTTCTAGGGCCTCATGGATGATACCGAATATCTCTCTTATTTCAAATTCAGTGTGATAAAGAGAAAAGACTAATTATTTGGGTGATCAGTATGAACTCTTCTGTGCTGCTGTCAATATTGAGTACTACATGCCCCATGAACCTTGTAGTTCATTATTTCTATAGAATCAACTGTGTCTTCTTGTGAAATTCTGATGTAAAATGAGGCTAAACTGTTCAGTGACAACACACACACTAGTAACCATAAAAAAAAAGCATACCTCCGTTCAACTTGAGCAACAGTTGGGCCCCAGTTTAGCCTTAAAAGAAAATCTGAAAGAGATGGCATACAATATGGGACCCTATTATTAAAATTGCTACAAACATTTTGAGAAATGTCACTGTGACGACCAATTTAGATAAACTGGATAAATATTTGTTAGGCATTACAGAACCGTCATTATCATAACAGTGGTAAACAGCATCATTTTAATGCATTTGAAAATGTTGCCTTGTACATTGATTGAGGAACTAACAAGAACATTTGAAACAAAGCACAGATCGACATCACAGTGATTTTCATTAAAAGTGTGATGATTTGTTTAGATGTGCCGCTGTGAATGTTAAAAAGCTTCTCAGAACAGTTGAACATAAACTTTACTATTACTGTGCAATAGCTTTACCTGGTAAAGTGGTAGAATTTTTAAATGCTCAGCCTACACACAGCATGAGCACTGAATGTTTAACTACCTCCTATCCCTCCACCCCTGCCTGCTTTCAAGTGTTATTTAGAGTCCCTTCCTTCTTTCAGAGTTCCGTCTTCTCTCTACTGTTTTCACAACACCTCTCCTTTTAAATTTCCTTATTGTCTCCTCATGCATCTTTTTACCAAATATTTTGGATCCTGTATTCTCTCTCAAATCCTTTGCTTCTAATTATTTTGCATACTTTCTTTCCCCTACTATTTGCTGCTGTCATTTCTTGGTGGTTTGCAGTGTTTATTCTCAACAAGTGAACACCAAATCTAGAAAAACAAGGAGCTCTATGTGCATGATTAGAGGTGTGGTGGCATTACCATAGTTCTCAAGGTTAAAATGAATGCTTGAAAACTGTGGGATCATTAGAGTCAATGGGAACTTTGCCATAGCTTTCAATAAGATTATGATTTCACTTGGTGTGATAACCAGTTTGACTCCAGTCAAGATCCTTGAAGTCCAGATCACAAATATGTCATTTTCTGTCATACCGTATGCTAAACATCTAAATATCTCAGCATAATCAAACTTATGAAGTAGGAGCTTAACATAAGGTTCCACCACTTACACCTTTCAGGATGCTTTCTTAATGACCTCTGACACAGGACATATAGGGAAATTGTTTCCAAGTAAGAGTTAATCAGAAAAGTGTATCGTTATATTACCTAAGTAAAACAAAGAGGTGACATTTTGTATTTAGCCAGATAATCTTTACACATTGGTTTGTCTTTTAAGATAATTGGATCTGAATTTTTCTGCATTTCTTGAAAGTGTCTTGAGAAGTTTTTTTTACCTTCATAAATTAAAGTTTCCTATTAAGAGATGACCTTACTGTCAGAATTCAAATGCATAAAGCATCAAGTCTCATGGAAAAGGTTTTAATAAACATTTTGTTTCCTTTTCAGTTCTATAAGGCTCTTCATATTCAAATGTTTCCAATAAATTATACAAAATAATAATATTGAGATTAGCTGCAACCCCAAAATTATCATTTTCTGCAAAACCACTTTTTCAGCTCATTTCTCTTTTTTTACCACAAGATATTTGGAAAAGCTCATTTTCTGCAGCCAAAATTAAATGTTGTTTTACAATTCTTATTTTCGAGGGAATTCCATGAAACTTCTCTTTCAAGATAAGACTAAAGGGAAGGAGAGGTGCTGGATAGGAAGCACTATGTACAAGTAGATCTACATAAAAACTTCTCAGTACTTGTTCAATATTTTCCTTCCCTCAGAGTCAACTTCTTTTGTCATAATCGTGACAAACTTATGAACCATTGCAGATGACTTTAAAATTTCACTTTTCAGTGCCTACATGTACCTAAAAGCTTCTACCAGATATGCCTAGCAATAAAAGCACATAGTTATGATTAAGTTTATAGTACATCACACTACCCATATGATACAAGTACTATTTTAATACCCATAGAATATCACATATATTTTTCTCTAAGTCCTTATTCATGAAGTGCAACAAAAATTTCCTTCATGAAATGGATGAAACTCCTATGTGGAACTTCTAAACGTACTTTTTCAGAAAGACCGTCTTCTGCTGGAATCAAAGGAAAAAAAAGGAAAAAGAAAATTTTTTTTTTTTAAAGTATGCGACTAATAATACAAAGCAATGTGCAGATGTAAGAAATAAAATTGATGCTTACAGTAGACCCAAGTTCCAAGAAAATGTGTTTCATTGCAATAGAAGAAAACTAACAGAGTGGAATTTTTTATTTACACATAGAGCACAGCATCCTTACAAAAGTTATGCATTAAAAAAAGGTTTTTAAAATGTCAGTTACTTACTTTCCTTTGCCTGTTTGACATGATTAGCTATAATGCATTTACAGATTGCCACCGAATGGCAGAAATCTGCTGACCCTTGGGGTAAACAGAGCAACCATTACTCTAAGATGCAATGATCCAAACCATAACTAGGTTTATTCCACTATTTCTACTAGAGCAGACTCTGTGTATTTCATTCCTTCTCAACACACTAAAACTGCACCTGTTTAATTATGCTATTGTATGGATGACATTTCACTGTTTAACACTTTATTCTACTTAGGAGAGAGTCTGTGTGAGACATTCAGAGCTCTTTCAAGCCAGGCTGACAATTGTTGTTCTGGACCTGATCAAAGGATGGCCACTCAGAGGGGTTGCATCAATTTCACTGAGATAGTTTTTAACTAACAGAAGTCTAACATTATCACTTTTATGACCAGGTGAAATATAGATATAGATGTATCTTACTCCTTCCTTCCTTCCTTCCTTCCTTCCATCCTTCCTTCCTTCCTTCCTTCCTTCCTTCCTTCCTTCCTTCCTTCCTTCNCCTTCCTTCCGCGCCTTCCTTCCGCGCCTTCCTTCCGCGCCTTCCTTCCGCGCCTTCCTTCCGCGCCTTCCTTCCGCGCCTTCCTTCCGCGCCTTCCTTCCGCGCCTTCCTTCCGCGCCTTCCTTCCGCGCCTTCCTTCCGCGCCTTCCTTCCGCGCCTTCCTTCCGCGCCTTCCTTCCGCGCCTTCCTTCCGCGCCTTCCTTCCGCGCCTTCCTTCCGCGCCTTCCTTCCGCGCCTTCCTTCCGCGCCTTCCTTCCGCGCCTTCCTTCCGCGCCTTCCTTCCGCGCCTTCCTTCCGCGCCTTCCTTCCGCGCCTTCCTTCCGCGCCTTCCTTCCGCGCCTTCCTTCCGCGCCTTCCTTCCTTCCGCGCCTTCCTTCCTTCCGCGCCTTCCTTCCTTTCCTTCTTTCTTATATGAATATGCTTCAGGCTGACTGAAAAACACCCATGCAAGTGCACAGAGATCTGTTCACTGGTCGTGTCTCATTTCATGATTTCAAAAGCCTTCCTGTTTATTCCTGCCCAAAACTAGGGGAGGTTATCTCCTCCTTGCACTTTATTCTGATCTTTCCTTCCCTGGAGTAAAACAAGAGTAATGCTATCAGAGCAAATGGAATTCAGTTAAAAGCTCACTTTTTCAAATCTTTGGGACTTCATCAAGCTTTGCCTGCCCCCTTCATGTGAGGAGTTGAGAGCAAAGGTTTAATTCTACCATAACTCCTTCTTGATTATCAGAAAGAGTTTCAAGTCTCAGGCTCAAGAGGAGGGTTAATTTAATGACATGGCCATTCATGAGGTTCCCTACTGGTACTTCTCTTGGTCATACACCAGATAGTCAATAGATTTTGATGTTTCTCCGGACAACATGGGGAGAGACAGCCTATTTTATGACTGCAAAAAAAATCCAGGCTGCAGGATCTGTGCCATGATGCGAGCACGGGAGATTCATGCCAATGCATAGCAAGTATAAATCCATTCCGTTGAGAGGAAACATTCTGTTCAGTAGAAAAGGGCTTGTGGGCAAAAGCTTTACATCTCAGGACTTCTGCTCTGTATTCATCAAACATAGCCTAAGACTTGTCCCAAAGTTCAAACATTACTCACCAAACATTAAATATTAGGCACCAAACACTGTTTTTGTTTACACCAGTGTAAATGTGAGCGCTATCGTGCTGTCAGCTGCGTAAGAGAAGAATCAGTGCTGCAGTAAAGTGGAACAGCACTTACCAGAATGGAGCAACTTCCTCCAGCATTTCAGCAGCAACTGCTTTAAAATCACATGTAGAGTTATACCAGTCTAAAGACACAGAAGGAAAAGCATAATCATCCCCTTATTGCTCATAATAATTTTCAAATGCATTTCTAAACTTTGTGTAGGGTCTCTCAATGCCAGTATAGCTTGTCAACAACATTTTGGGACATATGTGACAACAAATGTTTAAACAGGTCTTCCCATTCAACAGAGGCATTAAAAAACAGTATGTCCTTTCAAAAAGTCTCTCCTATACTTTAAATCCAAGAATCTTAATTCTCCTTTCAAAGCAGGGTGAATCAGAACAACTCAGCTGATGTCAAAGAAGTTACATTGGGGGGTAAATCTCACATAATCGATCAAACAAATCAAATTCAGAGCATCTATGTACCCTTTCTCATGTATTCTGTATTATTATTTGCTATGTCTGTTGGAAAGAAAATGAAAGCCCTTATAAACCCCAAGACAGAGTGCATTCTCAGCTTCAAAATGCAGTTTCAAAAAGATGTTTAACCTTTTTTTTTTTTTTTTAAGCAATTAAAATATCTGGTGGAATATTTATGACTCAATTAAACATTTAAAATATTGAAAAAGCTTCGCAATTATATCTTTGGTTTAAACACTAAATATGGCTATGTCAGAAAATACCTGCAGTCTCTATAGATTCCTGACAGGATTTGTTTTTCACTTTTGCTGAAAAAGCTATTCTTTGTAAAATATTCCCACACATGCCTAAGTTTATTTCTCAAAGCAATACCACAAAGGATATGACCTCTTTACTCCTAGTAACCTTTCATGGTGCTGAATTGACTTGGACATTGGTGCCAGTCAACACAGCTTGATTTGCTATGGTAAGAATAAGATTATATCTAACAGACTATGTCATTTCCAGGTTCAATAGGCACAGATTTAAAACTAGTCCTCTCTTTGACCCTCTGGATTCTCTTGAACTATTGCACCTTCTTTGACAATGTTTGTGAATGAATGAATTCATGACGACTCAAGGTTATTTTAATGATAATGGCAAAGCGCTCACAAAGGAAAAAGGAAAAGGCTAGTAGTACTGGCACTAGTGCTTCTTCACCACAGCCGACTTCCTTTTTGACAGACTGACTGTGGAGTGAATTCCTGTTTATGGTCAAAGGCTGAAAGCTGTTGTGTGTCTGCAGCAGCGCCGCTGCTACTGATCTGTGAACATGACATGCCTGATAATATTGCATTGCCATGGCAACAACAAACACGGGGCAAAATTCTATTAGCTGGAGTGACTCACTGAGTCAAACAGATAATGTGATGGGCCTGGCCAACTGCCCAACAAAGGCTTATGTGAAAGTTGTGATGAATTAACTTTGCCTTGTTATGTCTGTTTTTTGTAGAAATTCTCTTCTTGTTACTTATTAAGTCCTCATATTTCTGGTGGTTGCTCAAAATATATATATCACAGGGAAATACTCCAGCAGCAATTAGCCAGACTGATGCCTAATATAGGGCTTACGCTGCTCTGTTTAAGAGGGGTTTTTTCTTTTCTTCTTTTTTCTTAATTTCCCTGCAGGTGATTTATGTGGAAAGACAAATGCATTGTTTCTCAAAAATACCCCAAAACCAACAGTCCCCTCCAAACTATTTGACAGTGTCTGAGAGGTGGGTGTGGCTTGGCACAGTGCAGCATTTGCTTACATATTCTTGCAAGCTTCTCTTTTAGATGTTCCACAGTGCTGCTCTCTAATCTGTGCAAGCAAGTAAAATCCTTTACCAGACATCATCTGGATTTTACCTCCAGTATTTTAGATCACTGCTACTTCATTAACTGCAACTGAAATGAGGGGTGCCAGATAATATTCTCTTTCATGACCATAAAAGTCAAAAGCAGTACCTCTGACTCACAATCATTTCAGAGGAACAATTAATACCCGACAGTAATCCAGGTTTCTGCCTATGGACATTCACCGTCACTTCTGATGTTCATACACCCAAGCCAATAGAGTCAAAATATAGCTGCCAGCCACCAAAAGGGAAGCTTTAACCAGAAAATGGGTGATTGGCCTTGCCTTCTATTCACATTCCCATCAAAACCCTTTCTGCAGAGAAGTTCCCATATGAAAGGGCAAAAGGTCAAAGCAGACCCTAAGGTCACAAAGTAAAGAAAATCAATATATGAGACCAAAAGACAGCAGGGGGCACTAAGTACTTGCAGCCCTTCACTCCTGGAAGGGAAATCCCAAATAAAAGGCTCAAAAATATGGAGCTTTAATGCTTCAGCACCAGGTCTGAGCATGAGAGTTTGCAATTGTGGTACATATGGAGTACAGTAGTAACCCAAAATGAAAACATCCACTAAAACTAAGAAAACATTAGTTTTCATGTTCAAGGGCCATATTTCCTTCTCCTGGACAGCAAAACAATTTCTGCAGAAAAACAAAAAGAGACGAAAAGTACCATCTTTAAATCATCATCCTGAGTTTGGTGTGTTTAGGATTTGGGGTGATCTCCCATCACTTCTGTGACACACACAATTACAAATACACAGTGAAGTTGGAATATAAGAGTCTCAACATCTGGAGGACATGAACTTGGAAGATAATATTGTTACCCAAATTCTCATTCTCTCTGTTTTTGTTCTGCATCCTAGAGATCACGTATTAGGCCACACTGCCAGGGTTTTCATGAGGCACAGTCAAGGCTACCACAAAACTTCTCATGCAGAGAGACTCACAAGATCATATGGAGAGCTGTGAGAAAGTTAATGCAGGCATGGACACAGTTACACTTATCCTGAGATTTCTGGAATCAAGTCTGATCTTCTGGCTTGTCCATTTTGTACTGCTCCCCATTTCCTGAAAAGAGTGTTTTGCAGGGTGAAAACCAGCATTGTTTTATTGACAAAATGGTGAAATCTACAAAGTCAAGGTTACATTCAGTATGCAGATAGGACGATTTTTTCCGGTTTTAGACTACAAAAGAGTCTGAATTGTACCTACGGGACACTTAGCTGAGGTTTTCAGATTTAGTTGTCATTGTCTCCCAATCTATTTTTGAATTTTAAGGCAAAAACCAAAGAGTCTACATCATTTTTTCACCATTCATACCAAACACTACTGACACCAAGGGCATAATTGCTTGACCTAGAGCCTGCCTTCAGGAAAAAATATTCAATGTTGATTTAAAAACTTAGCTTGTCAGAAAATGCATGACTACCCTAAGCAAGCTCTTTAATTACTCTCCTCTCAAAATAAGCACTTCTCAGTACTCTAAAGTTCCTTCTATAACAGTGCCACTTCCCAAGCAGTGCAATTTAAAATAGCCATTTTATCTGACCTGTTGAATAATTTGCTTGAAAGTGTCCTTTCTGCCTTATGGCTTGGAGTCTGAGAAATATATCACAGCTATTTCATGAACATAGATTACATTAAATTATAACTATTTTTTCTTATTAAAAACAACTCTATAGCTTCAACTTCACTCCAAGCTGTTAGATAATGATCTTATCTTGGTCACAAACGTGCTGAAATAAAGTAGTCAGAGAAGAGTTTGTTTGAACTGCTCCTTCTTCCTCTAGGCTGAGAGATATATGCATAAAAAGGAAAGTTCTAGCAATTCTAATAGGGCATCTCTCCCTTCCATCCCCACCTACAGGCTCACCGAGGAATTTACAAGTCATCCTAAAAATGTGTCTTCCTGGGTTAAAAGCACTGCAGTAGAGGTAAGTTAGTAACAGAGACCTTGACCATTCTATTCAGAGACCTACAATGGCATCAGGTAGGGTTCTGAACTGCGGTGGGGTTTTCTTAAATATAATTAATACATTTTTCACATGTCTTAAATATTGGTTTAGCTAGACCCTTATTTTGCTTAGTCCTTCATTCACAGAAGCTACAGCTCCACTGCAACAAGAGGCTAAGTGCTCAGTGCTTTTGGCAGATCCCATTAATTAACTGTGGAGACTGTTTTAAATCCAGAATTTTCTGCCTGCCTCTGCTGCCATCCTGGTCCTGCTCTTGTGAAAGCATTGCTGACATTTAATTACATTGATACAGCAAAGACAGCTTCCATTTCTCTCCTAGGAAGCTACAGCTCCCACACTGTAGTTTGGTGACTTGAATGGAAAACCTATTTGGTTACCTTAGTTAGATAAGCTATTGACTATATTTAAAGGCACCTTTTTAAGTCTGAAAAATATAATCCTAATTTTAAAACAAATTAACAAGCAAACAAACAAACTTTTTGGAAAATCTGAGCTATTTCTCTCTAAAAATAATCATCTGTTGAAAACAAACCCATAGCCGTAGTATCAGATTATTTTCTAATCAGTAAAAGATTGTCAGACCAGGATATAAGAGGAAAATAGATGCAGGTAGCCTACATTACCCAGAAGTAACCAGAGATACTGCTGTCACAGAGTCACCACCACATCTCTGTTCACTGTTGAAATGAGCAAATACCAATGCCCCACATTCACACAGGGAATTTAGGGTTTTTCCTTTCCAAAACTAGACTAGGAACAACCTGGGTAGTTTTTTTTATTATTTTATTTTGACTGTTTTGTTGTTTTTCATGTAGTTATTAGTTATTCAAACCTGCTGAGTGTGAATCAGCTTCAGCCTTGAGCTTTTTTTGTTCTCTATTGTCTTTTTGGTCTACTTAGACAAGACAGCTGGGATTGACTTTAGGAAAGGTAATAAAATGTGTCATGACACTCCTCCACAGAAAAGTTTGTATTTTTCAGAAGCAAGGTCACTGAGCATCATACCTGGTAGAACTGGGACAGCAATCTATTATTTTTTGACGCATTTTTTTTTTGTGAGATATTCATAGGAAGGTGAAGAGAGGTAGAGTCGCAAATGTATCCCTTTTTTCACACATAATTGGAGATACTTCTTTGTTGAAATGCACATATGTATAAGCAGGATGGATTGCAAAGTTACTGTCAAACAAAGCTACAAGATAAACAGCTAAGCAGAACAGAATCATAGAATCATAGATTCATAAAATCATTTAGTTTGGAAAAGACTTCTAAGACCTCAACCCCAGGTGTTAACCCAGAACTGTCAAGTCCACCACTAAGCCATGTCCCTAAGCACCTCAGCTACTGGTCTTATAAAAAGCTCCAGGGATGGTGACTCCACCACTTCCCTGGGAAGCCTGTTTCAGTGTTTGACAACCCTTTCAATGAAGAAATTATTTCTAATGTCCAATCTATACCTCTCCTGATGCAACTTGAGGAAGAAGGGGGAGAGTATGCCTTCTTTACAGATCCTTTTCCAAGTATTTCACTGGACCTGTTATGCCAGGAAGAGCAGCAACTGCCTCTCTTGCTGATGGTCTTGTCACTGCATTGTCCAGTGTCACCTGTGGATGCCCCAGCAAATTAACAGTTTCCAAAACAAAGCTGCAGTAACCTAGTGCTGGTTCAGATCTTGGTGGAAGAGCATTATCACCCTCTCCCCTTATTGACCACAGGTGAGTCACTCTGCCTGGCTTCTTCTTTCACCCATGGCTACTACAAAGCTGAATGCCTGCCATCTCCGTGCATGTGGTTGCATTTCGCCATGTGCAGCCACCCACCCAGGGGTGAAGGAAACCAGAAGGTCAGCGCTGAATAAAAGCCTCAAAGAGTTTAAATAAGCTAAGTCACCTCAAATCTTTGTTGAGTATTTACCCCAGTTGCAATTGAAACACCCTCATTTTTATGTCTTAAATGGCTTTTTGTTTGTTTTTATCATTTTTCATCTTTGCTCTTGGAATCTAACTCAGATAAAAGAAGACTCGTGAAAAAAGGTGAAAAAAGCTGTACTTAAATTGTACAACCACGCAAAAATTACAGGAAGTGAAATTTCCTTATACAAAGTTTGCAGTTTTGCCTGACTAGGAATGTTAGGGCAGTTTTGAATAAGCTTCTGAATGCCTGGGACATATTTGAACACAATCAGTAGGTGAGGAGGATCTAAAAGAGAATAATACAAAGCATAATTAAGAAACAAAAAGCTCCTGTTAATCGGTTTGCCTTCCCCTCACCTCAGGTTACATTTTCCCTAGCTGTTAATTAAGCTCTGCTAAAGTTACTAATCTTGATGAACTTTTGGTAGTAGGGAAGCATAAGGTTGCTGCTTATGGTTTTTCATGTATACTCTCTGAATACACTCAGACAAGTGCCTTGCTTCTGATCCTTTTCTGCTCCTTGTTTGGATGCACACACATCTCTGGAAATTAATTATGCTGGGAGATAGCAAAATATTGGGCTGAAGTACATTGGTTTGGTATGTTATATGGGATGTCAACAAATCAGATTTACATGCAGCAAAACATGCCTGGAGCAATGTTTTAATATACTTCTTTTTTCTAAATTTCACAAATTGTATGTTTTCCATTTTTTAATTAATAAATTATCAGGGATGCTCATGAAAGTCAGCGAGTAATAGCATTGCCTAAAACTAGACACAGCGTTGATTAGCTAGAGCTTGTCTTTCTCATGCAAGTCTGTCAGACAAGGTACCTGCTCTGAAGGAGCCTGCCCCCACTAACCCACTTAGGAGTTGTGGTGAGGCGCACACAGCACATCTGAACTGCAACAGATTATTCAACTCTGCCGTGTATTTTAAACAGCTGATGTGGGGCAGAAAGTGTCTTTTCTTTGTCGGTTCAGTCCCTCTTCCTTAGGATCCTGATTTGTGCCTGGGACTTCTATGTGACACCAGAGCAAGATCAACAAAACAGCTGCCTAAGAAGCAATCAAAGTTGTATAATTTAAGCTATGTTCTGACCCAATTCTCAGAGATAAACTGTTATCACACTAAACCCCAGTGCCAGTCCAATTTCAGAAAATTCCCATCTTCTCTATTTTTAGCTTAAATATAGTTAGAAAGATGAAGTTATTTTAAATTAAACATATTTGAAATATATAAATACAGCAAAGAAGGCACTGCACCCAGAACAGCTTTACCATGCAAAGTTACATTTTCATTTTAATGAAAAAATAACATTAAATAGATAGTAACATTTGCCTGTTGGGAGATGAGAACAATATAACCACGACATTGTATTATTCAGTGATAGTAAAAGGAGATTTCATCCTTGGCTTTCTGATGTGGTGTTTATTCTGACATCTTCAACAAATAAGAGAGGCCACTGTAGAAGACCATGAGATGTTTACAGATGCAGTCATCTAAAAGTCAAGTCACTGCCATCTGTTCAATGCTAGATTTTTTTTTTTTTTTTTTTTTTTTTTTTTTTTTTTTTTTTTTTTTTTGACACAAAGGATCATGAAGAGGACTCAGTATTACACCTAGATAAGAAATAAGGCAATGGTGCAATTTTTCATTTTCCCAAGAAGGCATGCTACAGAGATTGGAGAAATTCATCCAGTGTGGTATGCAACTCTCTAATCCAGTCTGGTAAAACCATCTTTAAGTTACAAAGACATCAAAATTTGTGCCAAATATTTGCTCAAATTTTTTTAATGACCTTAAGGGAACCTGATTTTCAGAAAAGATTGAACAATTCATTTTGGAATACCTGCAACTAAATAGGTAGTTGGTCTTAGAATGAGTTGATAGAATAGGTTTGAAGGCCAATAGGGGTGTTCTGGTTTTTACCTGTTTTAGCAGAAGACTCAGCAAGGGTAGGTGATAGGAGGATCATTGTATGGAAAATAAATATTAAAATCAGAAGTATATTCCATTAATTTGAAACATGGAAACTATGCAAGTGTTTTGCATAAAAGGAATCTGAAAACCTGGACCTACATGTTGTTTTTTCTAACAAGCACAATTTAATTTTTGTTGGAGTAATAGTATTAATTAGGTTAAATCTCCAACTATACTGAGAAAAATATATATATTTTTTGTATAGTGTACAAATGTTAATTTATCTTAAAAATAAACAAAACGGGAACTTTGATCAAGATGTTGAACACATTAAGTCAAAACACCTCTTGTAACAGCTGATGATATTTTATGTACCTACTCATAAAAATGTTACAGATATCTAAAAAATATATTAGATACAAATAGAATTTAGTATGGAAGGCAATTTTAAATATTTGATGATATAATTAAGGATTGTTAATGTTCTTTATTTTCAGATTAAAAATTCATAGGGATTTCCATCCTTTTCATCTTTATTAGACAATGTGTTAGTCATAATTATTTGTTTCATATATTATAAACATTTCATGAATAAAAACTATTTAAAATAATAATTAAAAACATTTTCCTTTAATTGTAATGACTGCAGTGTATGCTATTATATTGTATGCAGTTACAAAGAATGTTCAGCCATTATTGCTCCTGAATTTTCTTTACTTGAGAAAGAATGACATATGCTCTCCATTTTTAAAAATTTAAATAATATTACTGAATTTTCTCAAAATGGAAAAGGAAAAGAGTTCATATTGAGTTCTTTGAGTTCATATTTGGAAAGAATTCTGGTTTTCCCTGGGATAATTTTACTTCTTTAGTATCAAGGTACTTTGTAAAAGCACCCCAAGAGCACTTAGAAAGCATTATTTGAGGAAATAATCTTCCTCTCAAGGAACATGGTGATTGAGAGGGCTCTTGCTGCCCAGATAAGCCTTTGCTGTTCAAGGCTTGAAGAGTTTTATACACAGTATCGATGCCATTTGCATCCTAGAATCTGCAAGGAGATGACTGGGAGCAATTTGATTAGGCTGAAGAGAAAGCATGTCTGAAATCAGGCGATGTTCTGCCACGTCCAGGCCATCCCTAGTATTGGGGAAATCCTATATATCCCCAGTCCCCACTGACTTTCTGCCAGTGACATAAATTAATGCAAACCAGGGACTGAGGACAGGAGGTGTCCTCCCTTCCCATTGAACTGCAGTTGAAAAATTTAAAATACGCAGTGAGGGACCTTGTATCCCTAATTTTTCTCATTCTTTTTAAAAACATAAATTTCATATTATATTTACTTATATTACATAAAATTAATTTATTCTATTGGGATTAAAAGCTACAACACACATATTCCTTAAGTTGAACACTGCCACTTTCTTCAGGTAAGAGCTGATATGCAAAAAAATCTTTCTGTTCTTCATTAAAACTTCCAAGTTTTTCCTCCCTTCCTCAAAAGGTGTATCAGCTTCTCCTGTTTGTCATTTGGCACCTCTCTTAATTTTAATATCTTTTTTTATACTAAAGATTCGTTGAGATCTCTGAAGGCAGTCCTGCCTTGCTTACTCTGGTAGCTCTGGTAAATGTTTAGGCAAAAACAATGGAAGAGCCTTGCATCATCATGAAAATTAACTATTAGTTATAAGCTTTCACAGGTTTTCACAGAAAAGGGGGCATTCTCCTCCTTGGATGACCCTAAAAGAAGCTGGACTTGGAGAACAATCACACCAGCACAAATAGGAGGAGGTTGAATAAACTTTTCTCTCAGTCCCATGTTAGTGCGTAGAAAAGGGAGGCAAAAGGGCTGTGGGCTTCCTTCCAGAGATGTTGTAATAAGTCTGTAATGAATGGAAAATTTGGAAGCAATTTTCAGGACAAGATCTAGTTGGAGTAAATATCTCCAAGGAAAGCAAAGCACAAATAAGAGTTAAAGCAATGGGAGAGAACAAAACAGTGAAGAATAATATATGAATTTTAATTACAAAGTCACTTTAAAAAATATTTTTCTTGGTTTTACGACTTTTTTTTCCCCTCGGGATCTTTCTACTCTTTTCTATTCATGTTTTCACTTTTGGACTGTGTGTCTATGAAAGAAAGGTAAGGATAGGAAATTGAAAAAGACAAAAGTACATAAGAAATAAGAAAGGAGGGAGGGGGCATAAAACATAATTTTGTTGTTCAAAAAAGCAGAAAAATAAAAAATAATATTTAATATTTGCAAATAAAATTGTAATAACAATTTGAACTTTTTCCCCCTCTCAAAAAATTTTCACTAATTGTAAGGAATTTTTTTTCCTTTATTAAAAACAGAAACCTTTTAGATTCGTCTTGATAGAGCAGAAAGGCCATGGTCTTAACTATAAAAATATTCCATCTAAATCTTTCTGTCTTCCCTCTTTGCCAAAATCAGAGCTGACGTATTATCCTCCCAAAACTTGGTTTGATTTGAACAGTGTACGTGTATTCTTCACTGACTTTGGAGAAGTCATTTTGGATAGGAATCATCTTCCCTAGCTTAGATTTTGAAATACACAGTAAGGCATCTAGACTTTATTCATGGCCACAAAAAAAGCCTTCATAGGATAATGAGTCTTATCCTAAAATCAGTGTATGAAAGACACTGGTTGAATTTCCTACAATTTTATAGAGAGCCTAGGGTGATTTTCCAAAGTTTAAGCGTCCATCTTTTAGTCATCTAAAGATATCCAAGGTGACTCCCATGCATAATTTCTCTCAGTTTCCTCCTCTAGACAAAAAGAGATTGTATTTCCCTGGTTCCCTGGGTTGGTAGATACAGAAGTTAATCAAAGTTTGCAAAGCAGGTTGCATTTGCTGGACAAAGGCGTTATATAAAGCATGACAGACTGATTGAATAAGACAAGATAGATACTTTTTGGCACGTCAAAGTAGTATGGATGCCAGATGATACTATCTGAAAAATTCCAAATACAGAAGTCAAAGACGTTTGGGCTGAGTTGAGCCACATAAGGAGTTCTCGTCAAAGGGACAGCAGGTTTAGTTATACCCTCATTACAACTCAAAGGAATTCCAAAAGTTTGCTCATTTTTGTTGTCACACTTAATTTTCTGGAGTTACAGAGGTAAACATGATGAAAAATATATGAGTTTTATGACTTATGCATTCCTGAACTCATCATTATCCAAAGTTTTAGAAAATGCACAGAATTTCTTTCTGTAGACAGAGTATATAATTGTTCTTCTGATATTTTATCAGATTGGTTGTATGAACCGAATGGCAATTTCAGCTGTGAAATGTAAATTTCACTTATGGAGCTGATGGTGCCTATAGGAAAATTAAATATGCATTGTATAAAGCCATATGCAATTCACAATTGTGTATATAAGATGATTGATGCAGTAAAAGGTCAGCAAACACAGAAGCAACCATGATATAAAAATAGTATCAAAGTGATTAAAAAGAGAGTCAGTAGGGAAAAAAAAGAAGAAATACCCAGGAAAATAAATCAAGGCCTAAAAATTTTGTAGCATGTATGTATATTTCTAGAGGCAACTCTGCTCAGCCTTAGCCAACAGTCATTTCCATATGGCAAAGGGACACTGGAAGGAGAGAAGCATTTGTGCTTCTCCTTGTTCCTGTTTTATGGCAAAAATGAAATTATATCTGCGCATACCAGCCCAAGACTGTTACGTCTCTTTTCTCCTCAATGACCTGAACCCCAAATTTTAGTTGGATCTGTGTATTGGACAAAGTCATCTAACTTGCAATACATCTAGACACCACAATACAGGCATAGGGTGATTCTTCATACGTACACTGGGCATAAAGAAGTAATTCATAAATAATACACCTACACTGAGGAAGCCTGCAAAAACGTTTAATTAAAGGTATAAATTCATTTTCCAGTACTTTTAGTATTTTTATTTGTCTTGGTTTTTTTTCTGACTGTTAATTTGAATGTCTTTTGATATATTTGCACATGCTTTCACAAGGTGTGAAGACAAAACTTACTTGCATGCCAGTTGCATCCACAAATGTACCTCTGTACCTGTATTTTACAGCATGAAGCTCATACACAGGCCTGGAGAGGTTGCGTCCTCCACCAACATCTAGGAGGGATTTGCAAGTCATCCTCTTCACTAAATTGTGTGTTTGGGAACACGTTAGTTTTCCAAATATTGTTTAAATCTCTGACTTGGTGAGAGGCCTTTTGGAAATGGAGAAAGGTGAATGATAAGTATTAAACAGCCTGTGCAAAACAATGAATGACACACTTCTAGTCCATCTGCTTATGAGCATGGTGGAGAAATCTTGAAATCTGTAAAGTTTTTCTTGAATTAACTTTCTGTTGCCTGGATACTAATGTGAAATGTCTAGTTTGAAACAGTAGATAAAGCAGAATAGTTTCATGCATTTGCAAGTGAATATGTAAGTTATTTTAAATTATTATTGCCTGGTCTGCTCTGTTACAGACCCCTTGTTATTTCCTGTGTACTAAACAATGACAACACCACTCTACTGTTAGGTTAAAGAGATAAAAGATTTTTTTCACTAAGGCTCAAAAGCAAAAGGTTAGATCAGGCTCCAACAGTGAAAACCTAAATGCATTGTAATGAAGGATGAAATGTCTTCTAGCATCCATATGATAACACACACCCTGACTGCGCAAGGAGAGCTGTGGAGGAACACATTTAGAATAAGCACAGGGAGCAGTACAAAAAACTGTTCATCTTCCTCCAAAGATACTGTGAAAAGATTCTTAGCCAGTCAATTCTGATCAGAGAGCTAAGCATAAAATCATAGAATCATAGAATCATAGTATGGTTTGTGTTGGAAGGGACCTTAAAAATCACCTCATTCCAAACCCCCTGCCACAGGCAAGGGGCACCTTTCACTGGATCAGTCTGCTCTAAGCCCCATCCAGCCTGGCTTGAACACTTTCAGAGAAACACTGGAGCATCCACAACTTCTTTGGGCAGCCTATTGCCGTGTCTCACCACCCTTGTAGTAAAGAATTTCTTCCTCATAACTAATCCAAATCTATACTCTTTCTCTTAAATGCCATTACCCCATGCCCTCGTAAAATGTTCCTCTCCGGCTTTCCTGTAGGCCCCCTTTAGGCACTGAAATGCTGCTGTAAGGTCTCTCCAGAGCCTTCTGTTCTCCAGAACGAACAACCCCAGGTCTCTCCACCTGTCTTCATGGTAGAGATGCTCCCGCCCTCTGACCATCTTGGTGTTCCCTTGCTGGACCTGCTGGAGCAGACCCACATCCTTCTTATGTTGTAAGCCCCAGACCTGGACACCGTGCTCCAGATGGGGTCTCATGAGAGCAGAGTAGAGGCATGACACCACCTCCCTTGCCCTGCTGGCCATGCTGTTTTGGAAGCAGCCCAGGACACAGTTGGCTTTGTGGGCTGCACATTGCCAGGTCTTGTCAAGCTTCCTTCAACCACCACTCCCAAGTTTTTCCTCAGGGCTGCTCTTAATCCATTCTTTACCGAACCTGTGTTTGTGTTTGGGATTGCCCCAACCCAGGTGCAGGACCTTGCACTTGGCCTTGTTGAACTTCATGAGGTTTATAGAGGCCCACCCCACATCTGTATGGCATCCCTTCCCTCCAGCATGACAAACACACCACACAGCTTGATTGGCAAGTTTGCTAAAGGTGCACTCAGTCCCAATGTCCATGTTGCTGATGAAGATGTTAAACAGTGTTGGTCCCAATACTGACACCTGAGGAATGTCATTCATCACAGGTGTCCTCTTGGACATTGAGCTGCTGACTGCAACTGAGTGTAATCATCCAATCAATTCTTTAATGGGGACCTTGTGCATATTCCAAATGACTTCAGATGTGTCAATAGTAAACAAAACTGCTCTCTACAATTTCTACTGTTCTTTATTACTACTACCAGTCAATGATAACAATATCCTTGCAGAAAAAAATATACACCACTTCCACTTCACTCTTTGAAAAAGAACTTCCACCTTCTCACAAATTCTTCAAAAGTACATTGAAAAAAAAAAAACAAAAAAAGAAAATGGTGCTGGGAGGCAAGCACCTGATCAACTAGAGAAGCAATATCCGTGTGTTCATACCAGATTTCTGCAAACATACAAAATCCTCTGCTACAAGACAACATTTCTCTATGCTTTATAAAAGAACACCAGCTCTTTATATATCTGTATGGCTCACCACCACAGTGAAATATGTATATTTAATAGTAGCTGCACTGCACTGGCTTGCTCGGGAGATTTTACTAAGCTCCTGAGATCAAACTGAAGGACCTTATACAGAGGATTATTGCAAGTGACTGCAGCTACCATGATTTATGTCAGCTGACTTTCTGTCCATGTTGTTCTCTAGGCTCAAATGTTTCTTACCCTGTATTAGCTTCATTTTCAGGATACATTATTGTGCCAATTTTCCACACCATTGAAGATTACATTCGCCTGAAAAGATCGCTACAATCAAGCACAGATTTTATATGAGTTTTCAAATAACAGTCTTCTTAGGAAAAGCATTTGATAAAAAAAGGAAAGACTTTGGCTTTTTTTATGAATTATACATATTAACTTTAACCTGAAAGAAATACTATCTGCTCTACAGAATTTTCCAAGACCATTAAAAAAAGGACTTATGTTCATTTTCATATCACCTAGTACAGTGGCGTTTGGTTTTAACTGGAGCTTCTGGTTGTTACCACACTTATAAAGTGATGGTAAGAAGCACTGTAGTGCACAAAAGGTCTAAAACCAGTTTACAGTACAATATCTTATGAATAGTATCTTAGCAGACATCTGAGTATAAAATACTTTGCAACTATCCAGACTCCATGGCCCTGTGACATTAAGGACTACTGTCATTTCTAGGTGGAGAAGTTTGTCATTCGTACGGTGAGCATTGTCAGTAAGCAGATTTTTCCACCCACCCATCTCCCTTGCTTACTTTGTAGTGTTAGCCCCCATAAGCTGTTGGTGGTGAATGAGACATGTTCATGTAGAGTTCCCTGCAGCAACCATTGCCAAAGAGCAGCTGAGAGACTTATAATGATTCACTGGTGCACGATAGCTCTAATTTCCTCTTTCTGTTTTCAGTCTCTCAACATTTTCTTTTTCTGATATTCCAGTGCCAGGACTGCTTTGTTCCTTTTTTCCTAAGGAAACAGTCTTTGTTGCTTAATTGAGATAGGAGAACAGGAAAAAATTTATTCAGTATGTTTCCTTAGACCACTGTATGTGTATTTATATGTATAGAAAAATGTGTGTACGTGTGTGTATATGTATACATGCATATAAATATATATGTGTGTATCTAACTCTCTCTTTCACTCCATATAGAGTAGCAAATCCCATCTTCTGCCACTCACGCTACCCTCCAAAAGAGACAAGCTTTAAAAACAGCTCAGCTATCCAAATTTGCCTGAGGAGATTTTCTTTCCTCTCTCCCATTCATTCCTTCCTCCAAATAACCCAGATACATGCCTTCTTGTACTACCTTCAAGTGCAGTAGCCCAGTGACAAAGTAAAACCTTTGTTTCCAAAAATTTCACTTAAAGGTTTTAGAAGTCTTTAACTCCATTAAGTATAATATACTTGAGGAAAGTATAGCTTTACCTTAGAAGTCTCTCATTCTCTGGTGCTGCTTTTTCTGATTATGTTTCCCCAAAGCACAGTTTAAGGTGTAGTTTAAGATTATTTGAAGTATAGTGTACACTTTATACAGTACATATAATTTTACTTACTTTTTCTTAAACTATACTTTGTGAGGGGTGTCAAGAGGGCAGAACTAAATCCCAAGACATTGTACAAGTGATTATCAACCGAGAGAGCTTCAAAAAGGTATTACTTCTTCTTATAATAAAAGGTGTTGGATATTTTACCCTGAGTATAACAGCAAGTCCTTACTTGCATCAAAAGAAGTTTGTGTTGCTCTCTGCAAAATAACTTAACTAACTCTTTCTAATATAATGGCAAGCTCTCCTATTAAAAACCCAACAAGCCTGCAGGTCAGATTTTCTACTCTTTAAGACAAACAACACAAGGTCACATGACCTAATTTCAGAAATCGGTCTGATCTTCCAGCTCTCCTTTTAAAATAAAATTTACATGTCTGGAAAAGGCAGGCTTGTTTAAGTCCAGTTCATGCAGGAAGACTGTAAGGAGCTGATCCCAGTTTAGCATACACTCAGGCAGACCATCTATGCAAGATACCACTCCTGCTTTCTCACGGAGTCTGAAGGATGAGAGGCTGTCATTTCCATCCAAAATGCATGAAAATAACTGCAAGAAACTGAAAGAAGGAGAAACTGGTGAAATTTATCTCAAACACATTACAAGTAACTCACATAAGCATAGCCCCTATAAAATAAAAAATTAAATCCATATCATGCCACACTATATTTCATCCAAAAATTTTGTGTTCTAATTATCAAACAAATCACAGATTTTGTGCTGGTCACATAATTTATGAACTGTGTAGTATAACAGTTAATGGACTCAGTAGTTAATTCCCCTTTGTATCTTCTCCAGTGATATTCAAGTATTTCAGCTGAGATTTTAATTGATTTTCACAGTAGCCACTCGTTAATAGGATAATTTGTCAATACAATAATAAAACAATTGTTCCTTCAGTTTATCAGATAAGAAAGTAAAAGCTTGTTTCATTAATTGCAGGCAGCTGTAGCGTTTTCAGGATGAAAGATATAAATCTTGATGGCACTGTGGAAAACTAGGTCAGAGGGCAGGGGAAAATTAGTTAAGCATGATGGACTAACAGTGACCTGTACAGGTGTTCAGGCTCACTTTCTAGTCATCACTTCCTCTGTTCTTATTTGGCTCTGGTAGAGCCCACAGGTCAACGCATGCACTCTTGTGCCTGGTTTGAATTAAAAGCCAGTCTAGAGCTGCTCACTTCCAAACTCAAGATAATGTTACCTATTAGAAGTAAAAAATTTCACAGTGTCTTTATGTTGTCATGTGTTTCTCAAGGAGCTTTATTTACATCAGTAAGTAGCTCTTGATTCTTAAAATAAGAAACTTAACCTTCAAATTATCTACAAAAATGGAAAGAGAGTAATACAAAGGGATAAGTGTTATTCATGAAGTCTAGAAGACTTCAGTGAAATAAAATATCTATTGAAAATCAGCCCAATTGATACAATTGTGTTCATCTATCACATGCAGCCACGTTGTCCTTTCCCCTCCCAACTCTAACCATATATAAGCATTTTTTCCTCTATCGGATTTGAAAGTAGCATTTCCCGTCTCCCTTATTTTCAGTCTTGGATATTTTTCTCTGTACTGTACAACCCTCTGTCTTGATGCTACTTTTCGTTAAGTAAAAACTTGAAAGAGCACAAAAAGCTAGCTAAAACCTATTACTTTTTATTGTAATTAAAGAACTTCAAACTCAAGTTTCCCAAAGAGAGAAAAGACTCTGGTGTGACACCATGCATTCTGTGTTATGTGAGCTTTCTGTATTAATATGTCAGGCTGAAAATGCCAAAAACTCTTGTTTGATCTTGATTGAAATCTTTCAGCGCTACAAGACACATCTTCGACAAGTAACTCAGCCTCCTACGTAAGTAAAATAAAATAGTCACACTGCAGCAAGTAGGACAAGGGCAACCTTAGTGGAATGGGGGTTTCTGTGGTATAAGTAGTGGAGGGTTTACTTACAGAAATGTTGCAGAAAGGGCAAGGAATAAGCTCACTTTTCTGCAGTGCATCTCACATAGAGCTTTAAGAGATCAGTCATCACAGTTACGTGTGGGGTGTACTTTGGTGCCCTTTGAAGCACCTTGGCTCACTGAGCAATTCTGGAAACCATACAAGCTGTGGTATTTAGGAGTGTATGGAAGTGTGTGTATTCACTTATGCAGGTCTCCTGATCTGCAGTGGAGGTGAGCCTGACCATGGCTTTGCCTGCTAAATGTAAACTATTGACTGATGGATGTCGCTGTGCCTGCATTTAGCAGAGTCTTGGGAGCAGCCAGTTTTGCAATATGATTCTTCCAGCTCACCATGGTGCACTCCCGTGTCTCCCTCCCACACCTAACTTTTAGGCTTTGAAGTCCAATTTTTATTTATCTCATTTTGGGGCTTCCAAGTAGTAGACAACATTGTTTGTTGGCTGTATTTCTAATTTTCTCCTTATCAAGTTGGGAATTTCAGTCAAATTTCCCATCTCATTTTCTAAGCATAGAGGTAATCAGAGACCATGAAAACCTCAAATAATTTTAACACAATTTGACAAAGTTGTCTATTTTAAAATTCTCAAAATAAGGGCATAAGAACTGCAGGGAAGAAACAAACAATTAAAAAAAAAAACAAGTTTCTGTGATGCTTAATGGTTCATATTTTAAGCAAGCAGGCTCACCTCAAAGAAAGCCTTCTTTGTTGGAGATATAACAAGTAGTCTAAAACTGAAATTCTGCTTCACATTTTAAGAGAGGTTTGGTTACCTTACTGATTCATGGCAATGAAGTCAAGTTCTCAGTTGTTTGCTGGTGGGAGTTTCATTTTAACTTCCTCTGTTAAAATATTGCTCATTCTTAACCTACCATAGAGAGCAGTTAATTCCAAACATCACTGAACAATATTACTTTAAATTTGAGTTGTCTATTCAATCTCATTACTCTCCTTACATAAAAGACATCGGGAAAATACAGAAATGTTCTTTGTTTGCTTGTTTGTACATCTAAGTGTTATAGATATTCATTAACTCCTCCTTGCAAGGAGTGAAATATCTTTTTCAGCTGGGCACTGGTCATACTTTTTTCTCACCATGGAAATGAAGATGCTATTTTCTTGTCAAACACTAACAGCAGCACCACCAGATTAAATCTTACCTTGGTCCTGTATGAAGGAGGGATAGAGTAAGAAAATAAATAAATAAAAAGGATATCTCTTTCATAATATGGTCTAATTTAATGAAGATGTTCTTATGTCACACAATGCACAAAGAAAATCTTATTTACCAAAATATCCAAATCAAATTTTAGCCACTTTTGCACAGAAAGTATAACAATACTTCAATGTAATAATAATTTAAAATGTGTGTATATATATAAAAAGGTGAGTCCAATATTGAGTCAGACCTCCCAACTGCTATAAACCAACACATGCATTTTGTCACTAGAACTATACAGATTTATGTCGAATGAAGAGCTGAACATTGAGAACAGGTATATTGATAATAGGAAATAACTTTTAACTTGTGTTTTACTAAGAACAGAAAATTTCTGACAGCAGAATTAAATAATTGTTTTCATATGCTTTTAAATTTATCTGTCTATAAATGTGGAAAATATTTATGCTGGTTGAAATAAATATCTTCTGAAGCATCAGAAATCAGGTTATTTCTTTTGCTTAATTTCTGAGTAAATCATATTTATTAGGGTAAAATATGAATGCTGCTTATACTTTTATAATTAAAATTCTAATTGATTCTGGCATTACTAGTAATGTGGTTTTGTGAAATTGTATCAAGAACACTATATTAGAAAAGCTCCTGAAAAGCTTTTTTCTGGCACCCAGGAAAAAAAATGAAACAGAAATTCCAAACACTTCTTGCAGGATCGCATGGTCTGAAAGTTTGTGCCTAGACTGTATGAAGGAGGAAAAAAAAAGTATATATTCAGAGAGACGGTACACAGAAGTGAAAGCAGCTGAACTTCTTGCAAACCACCCTCAGTTGTGAAAAGAGAGAGAACAGCGGCTACCATGTGGCACAAAACCTAAATATATATTATTTTGTTCCTTTTCGTTAAGACTGCATAGGGCATAAGTTGTTTTCAAGCATGCCTCGGACTCCTACAGCTCCAGCTGTCATGTGTAATTAAACATTTGGCCTCCACAATTACTCTACAGTGTACATATGCCAGTATTTCAAGCCTGGAATATGCATTTCAAAGAAGAATAATTCCCTGGAAATCCTAAATTGACAGGAGCAAAGACAGCCTGAAGGAAAGTAGTCAGAGAAAACTGTAAGGTCGGGATCTAATGATTAAAAAAGAAACTTCAAGAAGAACTTCAACCCTTAACTAAACCAATGGGAAAAAGAACGACAGTTGGCAAGCAGATTTCTGCATAGGGATCCTGATTAGGGAGCCTCTTGGGTTAATTTAATATTATCAGTGTTGTTCACCTTGCTGTAGTATGCCTTACCATTAATACCATTTAAACAGATTTCTTTTTTCTTAAAGCATATTTGGCATCATTTATTTTCCATGAATACTGATCATGGCAATATTAAATTTGATGATTCATATTGAATCTGAGGTTGATTTATAGCAAAGGGAGTTGGTTTTTCGGTTGGTTTGTTTTTTCCTTTTTTTTTCTTTTTTTCTTTTTTTCATTTTTTTTTCCCCTCCCTTTCTTCACATGCTTGCATTTACTGCTGGTGCTGTTGTCCTAAGTAATGCTGAGTTTGCATTTCAGTTAGGAACATGGGGTTTTTAGAATTTTTTATGAGGACCATTTGTAAAGAAATAATTACATATCCTATTTCTAACATATTTCTAATGTAAAGAACAATTAAATTAGAAAAACCGAGATGTTTTTAAACAGGAAACAAAACAAAAGAAGTTGCAATAAAAATTGAGTGAATAAATTTCTTGTGTACAAAAATATTTTCCTTTAGGGTGTGTCTGGGGTCTAAGGATCTGTTTTTCACCCTGGGTCATCTGCTTAGTAACAGTTAAATGTAAAGGACTATGACTCCAAGGGCTCGAGGCATGGAGAAAAAAATGGAGAAAAAATAAGCATTCTTCTAGTAAGATATGAAAATGCACTCATCTATTTAGCTTTCCTAAAGTTAGATGTTTTTAAGCCTGAATTGGTTCAACATAGGTTCCCTTTTATATTGAACAGAAAAAAATAAGCATTTACAGTATGCAATGCACTCCATGTATTTTACATTAAAATTATTATGCATCATTGTAATTATAATGCATTATTCTTCAATAGTAATTCAGAAAGACATTATAAAAGGCAGAGGCACATGACTAGAGCAGACCTAGATATCTAAATTTGAACAATCTGCATTAATCTGGGTTGAATTCCTGCTTAATAATGAACATTTTTTTTCTTGGTTCTTAATATCCTTAATATCACTTAGCTTCAGATAAAGTAGCAGGAGGGGCAAGAGCACTTTCACCAGTGAAATTGTATCAGTGACAATGGAGAATTACCCCAAAAGGCTGTTACCAACCCTCCTAACCTGTTAGTAGTGCAGGCACCCCAGCCTTTATTCCATTTCTGACTAAGCTAAGGCATTTATCTTTAACTGACTGTAACTTACTATCTTAATAAAAAATTAAAGTTCACATCATTGTAAGGTGCCATGGCATGACAGCAAGTTACAATGCCTGTCACTGTGAATGATGGAATGACAATAAATTCATGCGAACCCTCATGCACAAACATACATACAAGGAAACAATTTTTAAATGCAGCTTGGTATTAGGCTCTAGCCTGTCAGTGTTTTATACTGAAAAAGCATCTTTGGAAAAGAAGTAAGAGGACCACAATATGACTGAATCATCAACTTATTTTCAGCCCTATTCAGGTTAAAGTACAAGTAAAGTCACACTAAACTATGTGTCACTTTTCTCATGATTTTTGGTTTCACTTCAAAATCCAGCTCTGCCAAGTCTGAAGCTGTTGATAAGGAGTTGAGTACAGCTTTTCCTCGTTAGAGCTGATCACTGAGGCACCAACTTGGTAAGTAGGAGCTATCAACTTCATTGACTTTAACTGCTAATTTCCATATTTCTTTTAATAGCTGCTAGTGTTACAGACTATTCAGGAGAAGAGGCAGCCTACCTGCTAATTCTGGCAGTGGAAGTAGCTTTGGAGCACTGGCATGAGACTGGTCCTTCTGGTTAAAAACACAGAGGAGTAACTCTGAGAGAACTGATCTGTGTTGCGCTTCCCACTGCTCTTCCCAATTCTGCACCAATCAAGTCTGCAAAGGTCTTTGTTCCCGCACTTCAGCTTTTCTTGTGCATTTCAAATAATCAAGACAAATCCACAATTTGAGAGAAATTCAAAGTATTCAACTACTGGAAAAATGGGCCACAATGTAAGGGTAAAATGGCAGTACAAAAATCACTCCTTAGAAGTCCCTGCCTAACTTTTCATTCCTTCATGCTGGTACAGAAGAATTCTGTTGTTTCAAAGCAATCTTTTGTTGATTTAAGTTGATCTAGATGTCTCAGAGGATAGGGGCTTCAAAATCAAAGCCCAAATATCCACTTATTGACTACATGCTACACATTAACGGCGTGGTGTTAATGCAGGAAAATACCTCAGCTCCCCCCACCTTCCCTTTCACCAGTTTTTCTTTTTTTTTTCCAAAAGTTGTCTGACCTTGTCCTTTCATTCTGAGAAGATGACTGTTGGAAGGAGGAAGGATGCTGAGAGGGAGAAGATAGAAAAGAGAAAGAATGGGAAGAGAGAGGGTTTCACAGGGTTTAGGAAACTGTCAGCATGATGGAATGGCAGTGACCATTATAATTCCAGTAAAGTTCCTGCAATAGAAAAAAACCTTGTGCTGCCTCAAGGCTGTAGATCAGAAAGTAAAATCTTATCTCTCCTCAAGTCAATTGTAAAAAAGTCATTGACTTTGGTGCACACAGGATATCTAACGAACCTTAAGAGAGTTCTTTAATAGTTAGAAATGCAGAATTCTGAAAATTAAGGGCAAGTCCAAAAATTTACTCCATATTCAGAACTCGGTGATTTTTTTTTTTAATGAAATGGGATGCTTTAGAATTCTGTCTTTCCCATTAGTACCTCTTATTGTTGTTCTTTTTGCCTACTTTTTTATTATTAGAGGCTCATTGCCTCTATTATCAGCCAGTCATCCTACCCTTCAGTTGCCTGTCCAGATGAGCTCTGGAAATGCTGCTATTTTGATCCATATCCAAAAAAATGAAAAAAAATTATGAAGTGGAAGACACCATTTTTAGTTTCTTAATGGATGCTCCAGAGCAACTCTTTAAACATGTTGTCCCTAAGGTGGTCAAATGATCCCATTCTGTCCCATCTTTTCTTTCCAGAACTAATTATAAGTCTGAAAGTAGTTTAGCATGCTGGAAAATTTTACATGATGAAAAATAGGTTGTAGTAAGTGGAATTTGTCTTTTGATCTTTGGTCCCTTCTTACTCAAAAATGAAAAACTTTTTTTAATGAAAACTTGCAAATTTTGCACCCTGTGGGGATGTCTGCCCACTCATTTCTGAAATCAGTTGAAGTCTGGAGATTTGGAAGCACTTTTTTCTTGTTAATCTAAAATTTCATGTGCACTTATAAAGTGAGGAATGACTGCCCATGCAGAAGTAGGACAGAAATGTGGGGCTCATAGTGAGTTGAAAATTAAATGTAAATTGATAACAATTTTCTAACAACAAATATTCTCATTTTGTGGGGGATTAGCAGGGTTGTCACACATAAAATACAGAACACAATTCTGTCCAGCCTACCCTGGAGAGGCTGGAGTTCTGTGTCTGCTTTTGAACATCACACTTTAAGAAAGATAAATGGGGGAAATCCAGAGGAGACCATGAAAAATGAGACAAGGTTTAGAAGACATGACCTGTGATAAAAGGTTGAGAGAATTAATTTAGTCTAGAAAAAAAAAAAGAGACTGAGGCAGAACATGACAGCCACACTCTAGCACATAAAAGATGGTTAAAAAGATGGTACTCATTTCGTCCTTATTGTGGGGAAAAAAATAGAGAAAATAAGGCTCAATTAAAAACAAAAAATCAGACTAGATATCAGGAAAAAGCTTATTATTGTGACAAAGTCCTAGAGAAGGCTGACCATGATGTTTCATTAATTCCTCCTTTTAGAAGTTTTTAAGTCAAGCTAGACAAACACAAATTAGGAAGGTGCAAGGAAAATTTGATCCACTTTAAGGTGAACTGGATAACCCCTTGAACTTCTTTCCATCTCTAAATTTCACTGATTCAACGCCTTCTTCAGACTGCCTAGACAATCATAAAATGCGAGCGTAGTGCTAGTTGTAGACAAGGCTCCCTCTTGTTAGTCACACCTAGGCCTTCAAAGCCCTTGTGCATGACACATTGGTTGGGTCACAATGCTGTCAAACCTGCTGTCCTTTCAAAAGAAACAGCAAAACCTCCCTGCTTTTGGTGGATGGGGTTTGGAACTAGGTGATCTTTAAGATGTCTTCCAAACCAAACCTTTCTGTGATTCTATGATTTTGAAGACAAATTCCTCTATTGAATCAAATGTTGTTGATGCAATGTTGTCCTCCTGGTTGGGAGAAGACTGAATCAATTGTTCTGAAAGATGTGATCCCTACCTTTTATGCATCTCCCTGGACTCCATTGCTGCTCACAATGGAGTAGGGTGTGATTTATTTCACCTGGCTGAAATCACTTAAAGCCAAGGATGGCATTGAGTTAAGCATAATGCTGGACAAGTCCTCTGTATTGCAAATGAGCAATTTCAAATGCCTAAATATTGCAATTTGAAGTCAGATTATAGTTATCTTCAGTCTAGTTCATTCATCCCGAAGAGCGTCTGGAGTGATTTGGCTGACCAAGCACACATGCGTACTTGAAGCTGAGCTGGGTAGCTCCCCATAGTGCTCTGAATGGGTTCACTTAGATTAAAGAGGACTGTAAAAGTGTCCTAGGCAACTAACTCATGCACAAACATTTGTGTGGAATACCTGGGGCACAATGTACCTGCTTTATTTTGGATGTTTACTGTAAGATGGACTGAACTGGGTTAATTCAGATGCCTAATCATAGTTTATCATGCTCTATGTTGTGCCTACAGAAGGATGCAGGTCTCAGTATTTCTATCAGTCTGGCAACAGGCACCTATGTTCAGGCAACTGAACCTGTAATTTCCTAAAAGTGCCTGATTCTGTCTATTGATTATAATGGGAATTTGCTGTGTAGAAAGAGATAATTGTACTCTTATAAACTTCTTTACAGCAACTTATGTGGTTAGACAAAATGAACCCACTCTATTGTGTTTCCCCTGACAATATAAAAAAGACTTTCATGGTTACGTAAATGATTAGGAAGTAGAAAAGAGGGAAATTTTTGGGAGATGCTAAAGAAATGAAAGAAAGACATATAAGTCTGAAGAAGAAGTAGACAACTTGGAAAACGGAAAATGACGGAAGAAAACAAAAAGGCCAGAAATGTGGTTGTCATACAGAGGAACTCTTTTCCTTTTTGTCTTTTACTAAGAGTAACAACACTGTAGTAAGCAAATATATGTTGAAAATAATTTAATTGTAGCCACAAATAAAAAATTTTATCCTAACTTTAACATCAACACAAATAGCATATAAAGCATATCTATTTCAAAGTCCATGTAAAATATAAAAATGGAATTAATTTCTCTCTCTCTCAAATGAGTTTGACGTCCCAGGTTTAAGAGGAATGGTGTAGGTTTGAAGGTACAGTTCTGAATAGGCATGGTGCAGAGCATTAATCAATAGAGAAACACATTTTTCTTAGTATCACTCACAGGTGCATCCAATCTGCTTGAGCATCATGAGGTAGTGTGTGTGCTACGTTTTCCAATTTGCTTCAAAGCTGAAGCATTTGGGATTTTCTTTCTTTGATTTCGGGGGCTACTTTAACTCTTTACCCTTGCCACCATCAGCTTCCTTCTTAAAAAAATGAGTCTCTAATTGAATCACACATATATAATAGAAGTCCCATTTTAAAACTTAAAAGCTTACTGCAGCAATGAAAACACTTTATTTATATAAGAATCTGTAGGACTAAATGTTTTCACTTATATAATGTATGAACATTAACTAATAATTATGTTCAGCAGAAAATTGTCAGTCTTTCACAATAATAGTACAAATAATACCAGAGCTATGAAAGAACAGCAAGCAAAGCAATGATTTTGAAATTACAGCATAAAGTTATAAGTTAAAATATGTGTCATTACAATCTTTGTATACTAAGGTATCACTGAAAATTAGTCATTTTGCATGTTAACAAGAAAGAGTTGCCGTAGAGATTAGATGGGAATAAAAAATAAGAATACTCATTAATTTGGCAGGCATAGAACGTATATCAAAAGATGGCTACAAAGACAGTATGAAAACTGCACTCAATGGTTGGTTCAGAGGTGTGCTTATGAAATATGTCAGGTCACCAGAACTTCCCAGATGCCCGTTTCAGCTTTCCTCAGCATTGACCGGGAGGATAAAGCATCTTTTGATAAAAAATAAATAAATAAAAATAAAGCAAACATATTGAATTTACCTTGCCTCTGCCATCTTTCATCTCTCTGAAGTGTCTGCCAAGAAGTAGCATGGTGTCAACAGAGCAACATTGCTAGCAGCTCCTGTAATGTAACATTTTCTGCTAGGAACTAATTTGGAGCTGCCAAAATTGTTTTACATACCATAACAGCTGTAGTATGGCCAAGTAATAACAATGGCTTTCAGCCAATCAACTCACCTGTGTTTCAGCTGTTTGTGTGCAGATTAAAGTTTCTAAATTCAGTCACCTTCTAAAATGTTCTGTCTGCTAAGTTATACTCATCTGCTTGGCAGCTGTTTCCTCACCTAGGAAAAAAATTCCCACCCTCCATGGGCTCCTACCAGACACACATCTTCTGCTCAGTTTGGAGCAGATAGTGTTTATAGATCATACCTCAGTTTTTAGAGTGAACTGTGCTCTTCAGTTCTAGAAGATCTTAATAAAAATCCTATTGGAAGAGATTTTCTTCCACAAAAGAGATTTTTTTTTTTTTGAAGAGGCAAAAAGTAAGCTCAGCCTCCCAGTGAATCTATTCAGTATTTTTTAGTTTGTGATTAGGTGGGTATGTGGCTTTGAATGAAGAACTGTCTGGAATATTTTGTAGCAAGGATTGAAAACAGGTTTGCAAAGCCTTTTCCTGTAAGAGTCTGCTTTCTAAAGAAAATAAGTAAGTCAGTAAAATTTAAAATTTGTCTTGGTATTAGTTGGTTTTATTATTTGGAGAGAGATTGTTATCATCTGTCTCCAGTCATGTATTACTGCACTGATGTCAGCCTGCCCTGTTGTTCCAGAACTGCTAAAGCTAATTGGTGTTCATTACATCTTGCAATGACCTGAAAATGAAAAATACATAGAAATGTAGTAACTTCTAAAGAACTTTTGTAAGTCCTTTACTTATTTATGTTTTTGATTACAGAAGAGAGACCCAAAGCCCAGTGTGCACTTGTACATTTTAAACATTCAAATTTATAAATAATAAGATTTAACGGGTTCGCAGTAAAAGTGGCCCAGCTGCAGGTATACTTAGGCTGTAGATTTACCAAGTGACCTAGAGCCACTGACTGGCAGATCTGCAATATTTTCCACATTTGAAAAGAGCAGAATCTGTGTGCCATCTTTACTCCCTTCATTTAAACTGTTTATCACTTGTTTACAACACCTTAAGTTCACAATTCATGTATATTATTCCATATCTCAAAGTGTAGAAGCAAGGTTACTGACAGCACAGGATTCATAGGAAACCTTAGAGCCATGATAAGCTTTTCAAGACACTTTGTTGTGGCAGTTGAATAAACTGAACTGAAACTTCTCCTATTTTTTTAACTTTCTTTTTCCTTCTTTCCAGCTACACAGAAGACAAGATCACAAAAATATAATGTCAAAATAAACACATGTCGACACAGGTGACAGCTTCTGAAAGAGTCTGTGACCAAAGTAGCAGGGAAGTATAATTATACTTTTGCTTTTGTTCAGGGTGGTCTTTGCAGGTCAGGGCTGAGGTCACTGGCTGCGTGGGGGAAGTAAATCACACTTAGGTAGCCACTTTATCTTGACTTGGGAATGTCAGAAAATTTAGTCATCTGAGACAGAAATCATTTATTTTAGTTTAGTTTAGTTTTACGTGTTTTTCATCCTTCAAGAGAAATAGAGGAAGATTGGTAGAAGAGGGATGTAGAACTGCACATTTTCTGAGTGTTTATCCCACCTCCACCTGTACATCCCCATACAGAAATGTCAGATTACACCTTGGAAGCACAAACACAGAGGGCTGTATTCAAGTGTCAACCATGGCTGTGGCTGACTGTCAAGTCAATCAAGCCTTTTCCAGAAATAAAACACAAAGCATCCTGACAAGGAGAACATCCCACAGTTTTTTTTGCTCTTTGCCCACTCTGCTGTCTGGTTGCCTTTCCTTCATCAGCCTCCTTTGGGGGGGCTCATGTTACAGGTAGCAGCAGCTAAAAGCCATGCACATTGTGGAGGGAGAGAATCATGGTTGTGGGTTGGGTCATTTTGTGGGAGCATAAGGGCCTCATTATCCCTGTCCTGACCCTGTCCTGACCCTGTCCTTGTAGGGCCATCTACAAGCACTCTGACATGCAATTGTACTTGTCAGCTGCTCTGCCCTTGCACCATGTAACGGCAGGAGAGAATTGTAAGCCACAATGGTTTGTTGCTCAGACCTATTCAGTTGAGTTAATTTAGTACTCTCTGACAGGAAATGTCCATTACCTTGGGAGATGCAGGTGCAGTCCTACTGTAGTCAGACTTTGTAGGACCCAAATTGAGCACAGAGCTGTGTTGAGTGGGTACATTCACTGCTTTGGAGGTACAGCACTATGTCTACAGCATTGAGAAGGTACCTCCTTCTTCTCCACTCTTTGTCCATTTCAGGATAAATAGAATATATTGTTGTGTTTGCCAGAGTTGCCTTTGAACTTCTTGGTAGTGCTGGTAAATTGTGATATAAAGATAAAGAGGTCATCTGGGGCTGGAGTGAAATTGCCTCTGCCACGAGACGGAGAAAGGAAAAGTTAAAAAGAGTGATATGCTAGAAGGTGAAGAGAAGGACTAGCGAGCCGTGAAAATTTGGGTCTGCTGCTTCTACTGCTTCTGCTGGTCAGATCCAGGCTTCCCTCCACAGTGACAGTAGCCCTGATTCTGATACTATCTGCAATGGCCATGGGACCATTCAATAGCCATGATAATATCCAGTGCCTTGATAGAAATCAAATATATCCAGATTCAAGATACAGGAAAGAGAAAGTGTAGAATAATTTCCTTTGTTCCTGAAATGAGGTGGAAATATAAAAAAAACCAAAACCAAACAGAAGACAAGGATTCCTCCTCATTTTATCATAATCTGTATTACTAAGTAAGGATATGTTCCCTAACCTTTAAGTGAGTATATATTCCCTAAACTTAAGTGAGTATAATCACAGAATCATAGAATATTCTGAGTGGGAAGGGAACCACAAGTATTATTGAGTCCAACCCTTGGCCCTTCACAGGACATCCCCAAGAGTCACAGCATTGTCCAAAGACTTCTTGAACACTGTCAGACGTGGTGCTGTGACCACTTCCCTGGGGAGCTTGTTCCAGTGCCTAAACACCCTCTGGCAAAGAACTTCTTCCTAATATACAAGCTAAATCTCTCCTGACACACCTTCATACCGTTCCCTTGGGTCCTATCACTGGTCAGCAGAGAGAAGGGATCAGTGTCTTCATTTCCTCTTCCCCTCATGAGGAAATTGTAGACTGCAATGAAGTCTCCCCTCAGTGTCCTCCAGGCTGAACAGACCAAGTGACCACAAACACTTCTCATATGGCTTCTCTTTTAGACTCTTCACCATCTTTGTGTCATTCCTTTGGACACTCTCTAATATCTTTATATCTTTTTCATATTGTGGCACCCAAAACTGCCCCCAGCACTCAAGGTGAGGTTGCCCCAGTGCAGAGCAGAGCAGGACAATCCCCTCCCTTGCCCAGCTGGCAATGCTGTGCCTGATGCCCCCCGGCACAGGGTTGGCCCTCCTGGCTGCCCAGGCACTGCTGGCTCATGTTCAACTTGCCAGCAAAACTATGTACAGATAAACCTGCCACAGGTATTTTGTGAGATGCAGGTAAAAAATAAACATGTGAGGTGATTAAACTTGCTTATTGAAAAATATACACTTACAAAAATACTGTTGAGTACACCAGCAAATACCAATGTACTGAAGAAAACAGAAACCATAATACTTAGTCAGAAAAGCAATGATGAGTTGAAAAAGAAGGGTAGAGTACATATTTGATACATCAAAATTCTCTACTGGTTTAAAAGTATAAAGCAATTTATTCAACTTATTAAAGGAAGAGTTTATAAAAGACCCTTGGACTCTGGTTTGTGCACTTATCAAATTCAAAACTTCACGTATAAAAATGACTAGAACTTGATTTCTCATCTCATATAAAAAAAGGTGATTTATATTTGAACTAACAATAAGTCTGAAGACCCACAACTATCTCTTACTGAGGTAGTTTTTCTCCCTGGGGGAAGAGAAAAGCTATTGGAGCACACATAAAATTTAGGTGCTTTAAGAATTTCTCCAGGACTTCTATTAGATTTGCTATCAGAAGAGACAATAAAATGGGAATTTATGTTTTTTCCTTAACAAATCTTATGCTTTCTGATGTGGTATTTTGTCACAGCAATTAGGGCTGTTCCTTGAAGTAGTAAACTGAAAAGTGGTGCCATGGTGTTTATTTTAGGTTTGAACATTTAAAGAACATGAGGAATGTTTGGAAAATAAAGTTCATACATGTTATTCGCATATTTTTTTCTGACAGATTGCCTTTTCACAGAGTAAGGGTATGGCTTGATCATGACTTACAGGAAGAGGTACTGATTTAAGCTGCTTACCTCGGTAAAGATTGCAGCCATGTAGAAAATAAATTTATGGGTGCAGTAAGATTTCAGCCTGTACCTCTTCTAGGTAAGAACACTTTCCTAATATCTCACAAAAAACTGGCAACAAAGTAGAACAATTGTGACATGTAATAATTTCTACTGTCAGTGCTGGATCACTTCTACAGTATGAAAATATTCTGTAGAGCATCTTTAAATATGTTGTGTAGGGTTTCTCTCATCCATGCACCTCTTGCATAAAGCGTGCTGTGATGCTAGGGATACTTATAGGACTTAGCTGGATTCACTGTCTTAGTGAGCTTTCACATATGGCAGTCTGCAAATCAGGGCTGGATACAGGAAACGTGTTGGGGAACCCATGGCAAGTGTGGCAAACCCTGAAGCACAGAGTGCTGGCCTCAGCTGGAGCACAAATGAAAAGGAGCCTCTTTTGGGTGCCCTTAAACTCAAACAGAGAGGCGATTATGGTTACTGGACTGCTTCTACCTTCATCCAATTACTGTCTGTATTAATTTATGCAATATATTAACATTTCTAAGACAAAGGCCAGAATCTCAAAGTCTCCCAGCTATGGACACTCACTGTTAGGCTAGACAATGAGTTTCATCTTATTCTCTCATTCTCTGGCGCTATGGTATTTACATTTAGGGTAATGCAGAAACACATTGATTATTACTTTTGTGTGTCTTGGTTAGATGGGTACTCTCCCAGGCAGCAAGTGGTAGGTCTGCACAAAGTTTAGTCTTCTCCCACATCCACCACAAGTCTCACGCATTTCTTTTCATCTCTAACTCATTTTAAACATGAATCCAAAGTTTGATCTGTGATTTTCTAGAGGCAGGAGGTCAACAGTCACATAAGAGCTCTGCAAATCATTCCAGATAGACACAGGTCAGGAATTAAACTCCAGGCAGAAACCCTGTCCCGTCATTTTTTTATTAAGCAAGCATGAAAGAAACAATGTCCACTGACATTTCATTTCTCAGACATGATTACTTGAATTGTAAATAGTAGTTTCTGTCATCCTGCTCCAGCGACAAGGATCTTCAAGCTCAAAGAGTCTGCAGATAACATTGCCTCCTCACTCCTCTACATTGCTATTTTTGTAAAATCTCAGGAAGTCTAAGTCTCACATAAGCATCTTGGATATTGTATTCGGAAGGTTTCACAAACTCTTTCTTCTGAGTTTCCCTGCTTCTATAGCGCTATCTAGAAAACATCTGTTATTTAACATGGAGACAATGAAGCAGGAGAAGAGGCTTTTGATCAATTGACCTTGACTAGAAACCAGGTGCTCATCAAGCCAATCTATCACTCCCCTCCTCAACAGGACAAGGGGAGGAAATGCTACACAAAGCACGAAGGTCAAGATAAGGACAGGGAGTTTGCTTGTCAATTGTTTCTTTCTTCCCAGGCTCAACTTAACTCCCAACTCTTCTACCTCCTGCTTCCCTTGAGTGGTGCAGACAGGTGGAGAAGAAGGGTTGTGATCAATTCATAATATTTTGTGTCTGCTGCTTTTTCTTCCTCATGCTCTTCTCCTGCTCCAGACAGTCTTTTGCAGACTTCTCCAACACTGGTCATTCCTGGGGGCTGCAGGTCCTGAACAACTAGTACAGTGTAAGTCCTTTCCACAGGATGCAGTCCTTCACGAACAGACTGCTGCAATGCTGTTTTCTCTTGGGGTCACAGGTCCTGTCAGAAAAATTGCTCCTGCATGGGCTCCTCTCCACAGTCTGCATCTTTCCTCAGTCACATCCATCTGCTCTGGCACGGGGTCCTCCACAACCTGCAGGATATCTGCTCTACGGGCTGCAAGTGAACCCCTGCTCCAGTGCATGAAGGAGTCCTCCCTCTCCTTCTTCACTCACCTTGGTGTCTGTGGGGTTGTTTCTCTCACATTGTCCCAGTCCTCTCTCACAGTTGCTGAGCAGCAGTTTTAACAGAGGTGCTGCCAGTGCTGTTGACAGGCCCTGATTTGGCCAGTGGCAGGATTTTTAATTCCCTATGGTACAGTAGGATCCTTTCAGGTGAAAGACAAAACATAATTTAAAGATATGTATTATTAGCAAATGAAGAGACCCACTTGTGACTCTGGGAGTTGTTTAAGCTGCAAATTTTTGAAGGTTGGAAGAACATTCTTGGGAAGACACAACACTCGTTTTCTCTGATCTTGTACTCCACGTTACATCTGTATTGACAGTCCTGAGATGTGTTAGGTCTGTCAGTCACAAAGGATGCCCAGAAGGCCATCTACATTAAGACCAGCACACAGGCAGCACAGTTAAAGAACAGACTGAGCAAGTAAAAAACTTGTCTTGGACTCAGCTGTCTGTCTACATGCTCATCTCACACAGTGATCACCTTCTCATATTGTTACCAGACAATGGTGTGAGGTTTTCACTTTTTTCTTTAGAAATGGCTGAGAATGGGTGAACACTTCTGTGATAGCTCTGTCACATTGAAAAATCAATCTTTTCAACATTGGTGATGCAGCTTTTGTTTCAGGAAAATGGGGAATGAAACACAGAGTAATCTTACAAGGTTCTGGGGAAATTAATTCTTTAACATGTCTGCAGTGATTTAAAAAGAAATTAGAGTTATACTTGATATTAGGTAACCTCATGAACCTAGTGAGACATGTCTTACATGTCACCACTTGAAGCCATTGCTCTATTCCACAGAGTTGATTACAAAACATGCCCCAAAAATGCAGATTATGTTTTAGGATATCAGTCAACAGCTCTTCACTTCTTATGAACGAACCAATCTCTTCAGATTTCTTTGATTTCTTGCAGTCAATTCAGTATGAAAACATGTTCAGTAAAGCTGTAAGAAACTATCTCTTAAAGAGAAACAATCATAAATCTGGTTTATGTGCCCTAGTGGTCCAAATGTAAATAAGTACTCAGAAGGGAAAATTAGCATAATAGGCATGAATTAACTGACTGAGATAAACTAAAAAGAATTTCAGCTTCAAAATGGATCAAAATAATTCTGCATAAATAGAAAAATATCTTGAAATTTGTGTATGTTTTTTTAGCTTCTTAACTTAATATTAACTGAAAATGCCACAATGCTTCATGAAAGGTTATTTCTCTCACATATATCCCTTTGGCTGTAATCTGGGAAAACCAATAAGCTAATATAAAGGCTCTGTTCTGAAAGCAATACTGTACATTAACTAACACATGGTAGTACAGGAAAGCTAAATGAATTCTTTTACTTTTGAGGTCATTAAATTGTTAGGAAGTAGAGATATGCTGCCATTACAGTATGCAAAGGGTGTGGGGGTTTTTCTCCCTGCATATATACATTTGACAAGTTTTGTCTTTGGGCTTGTTATGTGTTTGTTTGTTTGTTTGTTTGTTTGTTTGTTTAAATTTTGCCTCTCCAAACATTTTTGAACAGACTTAGCATTCAGGATTCTATATAACACTTGGAAACATTCAGAGGCGATTCTAAACAATAGGAACCTATTGAATATTTCCAGAGTTCCCAATATTTGTGTGGAACACTAGATTTTCAAAACTGATCACTCATAGTCTTTCATGAAAATCATGCATGGCATACACTTTGAAGTTTTGCAGAGTCACATGCATCAAAGATTTTGTCTGCTTTCCATGGACTGTTGCAAAATGCCAGTTCACATCTTTGGCTTCAGGAAAAAAAAAAAAAAAAGTGTATCTAAACAAAGATTTGTTAGAGTGTGTAAGATTTATATAAATAATAATGCCAGGTATCACAGTTTAAAATAAATGGTATATGACAAGAACTTTTCATCTTTGCCCTGTTAAGAATATGTCTGGAATTTTTTTAATTGCAGCATATCAGTTTTGATCTTTGCATCTATCTCAGAAGGTTTTTGAATAGTTTAACCAAACACGCTTTCTGCATTGATTTATCATTTTTTTTCTAAATGAATTTGAAATTTTATGTAAATTAATGACACTGTGATTCTTTGAAAATTTTGTGTCCACAAATCATTTTTTTTGAATCTTCTATTCCATTTTTCCAGCTGATCAAAGAGATTTCCTTAGACAGGAAAATTTTATAAATAAAACAAGCAAGCATACTGCAAATTTTAAGCAGTTTGGTAGATATGTAGGTAGAATCTAAATTAGCACATTGTCTAGGGTAGTCTTCACTGACCTATTTAGCTTTAAAGCAGAGCTGTGAGAGAGTAATAATGAACTATAACTGCTTTCTCTACATCACACTTCACACATATCATTTAAAATGTATTTGTTTAGTATTATCAGAGGACACGATGCAAAGTATCCGGCTTGTAAAATCCGAGTATAAGGTTAGAAATAACAATACCGTAAAGTCTGAAGCACCAAAGCAGCTCAGCATTTTCAAAGTTTCAAGCTAGGTATTTTGAGTGTCAAGCAATAAAAAAGTGGTTGTCTTTGGAGCAGGAATTAGCAATTTTGCATGTACCTCTTGGGCATTACAATTCCCTAGGCATTTTCTTTAAGAAGGAGGGCTTGGCTAAGAATTTTGAATCTGAGTCTTGCTGTTCTCCCTTTGCTAACCTAAATACCCAGCTTTACTTCTGTGGCATATGTGTTTAGTCAGAGCACGTGATCATCTATCTGACTGGTAAATATCACTCACATGGAGAAAGAGGGCTTATTGATACTTTTACCAAACCTGCCTCAGGAGACACAGAAGGTATTTTTACAATCAACTGTAGGCAAAAGACTAACGTACTTTGAGAAAACACAGTTTATCATCTGAAAATCTTCTACGATAATCACAAAGTGATAAAGTTGACAATATCAGTGAGATTTAAGGAGAGGTGGGATTATTTTGATGACTTTGATGGAAAAAGGAGGGGAAAACCAATGAAACAAACAAATTGAGAGTAGTTTATAAATGCCAAACTGTGCAACAGAAACACAGCTTAGGAAGGCAGTAAAGAAGCAAACTGGGAATCACCTGCAAGCACAAAAGGAGTATCTCATAAAAAGTGCTACCACCAAAATGCCATAATAACTACACCCTGTTTTCGATTATCTTTCTTTGGTCTAAAGATCATAAAAGAGTGAACAGAAAGATGTTCATATTTGTCCCTGATAACTTTTGAAATCTTGAAAATCGTTATGTTTCTGCATGCTGTATTCATTCTTTTCTCAATTCGGACAAGATAAATCATTTCCCAAACTAAATCTTCACACTCTTCTACTGCTGATAGCTGTCATTCAAAGTCCAGCAGTTTGTTGTCTCAGTCTCCTTATTTCTTTAATAATTCCTTTCTTGGTAACAAAGGATATACAGGAAATAACAAGTAAACTTCTGCATAGGTTAATGTTTTTAACACCTGTAGTTATGTTAATGTTATCTGAAAACAAGTTAAAATTAAGAGTTCAGGCACATAGTGTACTTGTATTTTAATGAGGTGATTTGTGTAGACCTGTCATTGAGTGTTAACATTTACAAATGTAATTAATTCAGTCATATAAAACAAATATTAGATAGTTATATTTTAATGAATTTAAACCTATGTATAAATGCCAGCAGAAAGTTCCAATCATACTTAGTCAGGAATATGCATTAATCTTCCTTAGTTTTGCTCTGTATGGTGCACTAGACAAGATCTTCTGGCAAAATTAAAAATAAATGCCTACGTTTGACCTCTGGCTCATGCAGTGTGGAAACATACAATATTTAGGTTTTAATTGTGCTATTTTTCAGCTGCACCAAATCGGACCATCTGTCCAAAGTCTAAACTAGATTTGTTTTTCTACATATATTGAAAAGTATTTTTTAAAATTAGGTTTTATTATTATTTCTCTGTAAAAAGTTCGGAAATATTTGCATATTTCCAAACAGGAACAGCCCAGCATCCAATTAACAATAAAATATGCATTGAATAAGAAAAATAAATATTGATCTGCAAAATACCATGCCAATTTGTTCTCACAGTAAGCATCCTTTCCCTCCAATCAACTGATTTTCTTTGACAAAGGGAATGGGAAGAGGAAAGTGCTCAAATGAAATATAAGTGAATGTTGTTTATAAAGAAGAAATGTATATATACTGATGGCAAATACTTCAGGCCAGATTTCCCTACAACTTTCAGTTTTTGTGCTTCACTGAAAACAAAAAATAAAACAGATCCTAAAAATCACATTCGAAAAAACTATCACAGATGGTGATGCTTATTTGTATACTCACTAGATAATGCTCACAGTATCATATATTTGCATTTTATTTTCACTCAGAAGTTGCCTCACCATAATTTCCATTTCAACAGAGAGATCTCTTCTACAGCAAGGAGCAAGATGGTGGCAAGAGGACTTTAGCAGTGTTAAGATGTGGCTAGAGGCACAGAGTGCGATCATTACAGCAGATCCTCTGTAAGGATGTTTGCAGAGTAGGCAGGCCTGCGTGAAGAACCTGAAAACTGATTTTCTGTGGCTTAAGGCCGGTTGTACAGGAGACCAGTGAAGGATGGACTCTGTGCCAACTTTTACAATGGGTGGCCTCTTACCTTGAGGAGCTTGGCCTTGCCAGGAAGAGCTAGGCTCCTGTATCCCTGCTTGCTAACTCCTCTCTTGCACTCAAAATGGCAAATCCCAGTCAAGCGGCAGTGCATTTGCACTGCCACATGCAAATGTAACAGACGGTCTTCACATCCATAAGAATAAATGTCAGCATTTCAGAAAACACTTGAAATTACTTTAGCCAATTAAATGCCCCCAAAATTTTGAGCCGTGCCACTGTTCAGATTGTTCTGCTGTTTTTCTTCCTTATGTCAGCACCACTTCACACTCCAGACATGCTAATCCCAAAATATCTACACAGGAGCTTTAGAATTTCTTATATCTCCACAAGACACGGAGATGAAATGTAGATGTTTTCAAATCCGACATCCGTATCTGAGTTAATCACCTTAGCCTTTATAATCAGTGAGTGGGTAGGATAGGAATTCTTCGGGCATGGTTCATCTCCTCCCAAAGTAGAATTTTGTCAGGTGATTGATGATATAAATGTGCTTATTAGTCTCCAGAAGACCATGGCACGACTAGATGACTGGAAGTTAGGTGAGATGAATCCCACCCACAGTGATGTATTAGATAAACAAATGGTATCAAAATATCCCAAAACATATTAAGTTGATGACTGCTGTAGTTTAATAACAAACAGCCCCCCTCAAGTGCCCTTTGCTTTATGTGTTATTGTCAAAATGAAGTCATGAAGACCAACAATGAACAGCTGGAAAAGTGTAAGTTACATAAAGGTGAAGGACATCTGGAGTCTTCTACAGAGGATTTGATGGAGGTTTGATAGAGTTGAATTTAATTCAACCAGCTAGAATTGCTAACAGGAAATAAAAAAGATGGAAAAAGGTAAAGAGGGAAAGTAAAAGAAAGCTGCCAAATTCCAGACTTTTAATTCTGTAGTTGTGAAACCCTGAAAACCTAGCTATTTTTGTTAAAGTCTCAATAATATCTCATATTTCTGTGACAATAGACTTGATGATTAGCGATATTGAAGAGCTAATGCCTGAAATACAGATAAAATTTTTTAATCCAAATATGCACTTAAAATAACATGCTGAAAAGAATATAGGACCAAAAATATTTTTTTTAGAATGTGAAGGGGTGTGTTTCAGAACAACCATTTGCAAGGATAGAACCAATGTCATACAGATTTTCTGTTTTGCTGAAGGCGGTCTTTCTGGAAGAAAAATGGTAAAAATATATAGTCATCATGGGCAACACTGAAGTTATATGCGTAAACAATACCTGTTTGCTTTAGTTTTGTCTATGACTTGGGAATGAGTGCTGAACTGCAGCTACAGATTCTCCATGTACAACATCTGGTGTTCAGAGTCACACTTTTTTCATAAATACTTACTGTATGATCTGTATTTATTAATAGTGTTCCTATCACTTTAATATTTTAAGATGAGCCAGTAGGGGTATTATGGTACTGTAAAATTTTAATAGTAATAAATGTGCCTATGGAAATAAAATACGTGTAAGTTAGTGCTTTTATGAGTTTGAAGTTGATTTATGTCGTGCAGTAACCCCTTGCTGAGGAGGATGTGTTGCTGTACCTTAGAAATGCATATATTGCAGACAACTGTATTTTTTTTCACCGTTCTAAACATATTAAACAGTTGAATCATTATGTAGAACTCTTAGTAAAACTAGAATTGAAATAGAATGGCATACCAAGTGTTAGATGTATTTACCTTTTAACAGATTAGCTGCTTGTTTTTCATTTCTTAACCACTTATTTCAAATATTTTCAGATTGTTGACAGTCTATCAGAATTTTCTAGTGCATAATACAGATAGAAAGAAAAATACACCTGAAACCATTTCTCTCTAAGATATTTTTCCTCTCAGTGTCTGTTTACTATAATGCACACTAATTATTTGTGATTAGTGTGTATACAGCACAAGACCTCAGAGACCACATATAGATTGCTGAACTAGAAATTTTTTTTATTATTATTTCAAGTATTGTATCTAGTTAATTTTAAATGAAGTGTACTCCTTTCTTTATTTTGTGCTGGTGTCTGTTTTGCAGTCTTCTACAGCAAACCATTGGGAAGGATTGTTTTCTTCTAGACTGTTTTTGTTGTTGGGGCATTTTTGTGCTGTTGCATATCATTACCTTTAGTGATAACTTATTTTGCTGACTTAATTCTTTAAATACAAAATTTGCCAAAGGCTCCTCAGCAGTACTAGAAACACACTCAGTTGGCTCCAACCTGTGTTTTCCTCTTCAATCTCTTGAACTTTGTGTAAAAACAATACCTGTGAGACTGGAAAATCAAATCATGAAGCTTATACAGATCTTTGGAGTACAAATTTTTCCCAGCTAAGATAAGTACAGGCACTTACAACATGAGCATTCGTTGTGTGCTGCAACGTTGCCATTCTTACTGGTCTAAACCAGGTAAATTTTATCACAGTATCATTGAACATAAAAAGATTCTCCAGCCCACAGTAACCTAGAGCTAAACAGCCATGTAGGCAATTTGCTTTTCTAGAGTGAACTCTTAATACTGTACATGTTTAAACAGCAGTGCCGCTGAATTAAATTTCACAGACCTCACCAGCTTCTCCCATATTCCTTATGCTTCTTCCTTAATGGAGTTAGTTAGATAAGTGGTGTCATCATTTCTGCTCAGCTTATTGCCTTCTTTCAGGTCAGGGGGATGAGTAAAGCCAAGCTGTGCAAGGCAAAGACCCAACACCACAGTCTGTTGTTGATACCTTACAGCCAGACAAAATCTTAGCAGTAAATCCTAGGAATATATAGGCATAAAACAAACCATCACAACAACAATTAGGTAGTGTAAACTGTTTAATCTCTGGGTCAGAGCATTTGCTTTCCCTATTTTAAGGGTCTTGTAGGCTTCTGCTTTGATTTATTTACTACCATTCTAGAAGTGGGTCAATAAAGGTGCCTTTATAAACATTGAACATTTCTACTCTCAGCAGTCTTAATTGTCAGCATCAGTTGCCTACACCATTTACAATAAAACATTTTTGCCTAGGGAACTTCAAAGTTGTGTGGTTTTCAGTACATTTTTCTCTGTGGCTTTGTAAATAATTGTGACACTGGTACCTCTTCTCTAGCTGTTTTATCTTTTTTTCTTTTTCCCCTAGAAAATCAGTATTTACAGTCCAGATCTGTGAAAAATCCCCCCCAGATATCAGGTGTAAGTATTGTTTCAGATTTAAGTCATGAACTTCCCTTTTTTAATATCAGTTAGATATATCATCTAACAGGTACTTTAGCTCTTATTCTACAGTCACAGTACAAATATATCTCAGAGGCATATATTGGCTATACCTTAAAAGAAAGTCAATACCACCTTCCCACATGCTCAACATCAAATCATGTGCTGTTATGATTTTGATAAATTAGATACACAAGCTATTCAAATAGTAGTAAAGAGACAAAAGTCATTGTGTGCTGTTAAACAAAGTGTTAAATCTTGCTACATGAGCAAACAGAAGCACACAGATATGAAGCACTACTGCTTGTGCTGTATACTTCCTTACACACCAATAACCTAGACCTCTCCATCATCACGAAAAATAGAGAAATTTTATGGGCTATTGAACTTTTGTATGTCATCACATTTATATCCTGCATAGGTGCTTCTCTAATTACAGCACTCTGATAACATTCTCAGTATTTAGGTATCACCATCCAAATTTCTAGTCCAATTGGGATGATGATGTAGTATTCATACAATGGGCGACAACAAGAAAACAAGCCAGGTCAGAACCTCGTTTCTCAGATGCTCTTGGTTAACTCATGTTTTCCCTCCTGTCCATCTAGCTACATTGTCTGGTTTTCTGTATACATCATCTCTGTTCTCTCTCCCACTCTTCAGGTACCTCTCCTGAGCCAGATGACCTGCGTGGGTATATTTTATCTTCATTAATATATCATGGTGTAGTTAATTTGATCCAAACATGAAGATTTTTATGTAGTCAAACCAAAACAAGTTTTAAGGCAAGTATTAAAACACACCCACTTACCCTGCTGAGCATCCCAGTGAGCACTCAGTATCCTGCTGAGTGAAGTCCTGGTACTTCCTGCTTTCAGCTTTCCTGAGTGATTCTCATGATGAACCATGGGGGCCTCAGCAAGAGGGGGGAGCAGAGTATAACTCTTTTTACACTCTAAAAGTTGTTGCTTCCTTCATTTATGATCATCCTCTTGAATTCAGTAAGACACCAGTCAGTTTGAATAAAGACGTTGGAATCCCATAGCGTGCTACTAGTGAGGTTGCTTTCAAGGGGTTGTAAAGCAGAGTATGGCAAGTAGTTACACCATTAAATAAAGCAACTCAGCTTTAGCTATAGTTGAATTACTAGAAAATTTTTTAAATGTATTATTCTAAAAACTTTCGCACATCTATCCATTTCTCCCCTCCTTCTTGTCACAAAAAACACTTATACAGACCTTCTACATTTAAAATTTTATTTGTCCTCTGTAAAAGCTCAGAAAAGCTTCAATGATAACTGTCACAGGTTTATTGCTCCTGTAATCTCTGAAGTCTGTTTTGCTGCCCAAGTCCAAGGGATAGCAAACGAACTGAGGGACACCTACCACCTGATACCATGACTCTGACAGGCTTTTACTGTCAGTTCTGTGTACAGTCCTCAGATAGCAGGATGCCTGATGAAGTCCTACTTATTTCCCCATCTATATGCCCACAGGCATGGTATACATGTGTTTCAGAGACCTTTCAGCAAGCCTACTCAATAAAATTTCAGTCCATTCCAAGTTTATAAGGGTTCAATCAGGCAGATGTTAATCAGTGAACTATGCATAAAAAAACGAGCAGCCGTTTCCACCGTCTCCAAGATACTTGCCATAGAATCTATTATTCCAGTACTACAATTGAAAAAGGGCTTAGGTTTCAATTGAATCTCTTTTGCAGTCTCAAAGAAATTAGGGCTCCTCTAGGCTGATACTTACTCTAATGAGCCTGAATACTGTGAAACTCTCCCTTTCCACCCCCAAAAAGGCTTCTCTGACCATAAACAAGACTGTATCTCTGGAGGATTTCCTATGCTCTATTGATCTAAAGGTATGCTTTATAGTCTCTCAAGAATGGTATTTGTCTTTATATCAAGTTCAGAACCAGTAAAATTGCCCCAGACAATTTTATTAAGCTGATAAAGAACTGCTCATTTTAGGAAGAGAGAAGGACCTTTGCTTTGTTGGTCAGTTAATCAGAAGCTTTTTGTTTATTTCCTGTGAAAATGGTTTTTTTCAGAAATCAGAAAGAATTTCAGACAATCTAAATTGCTTTGTTTTCTGGCATGTCTAAAGCAAGAGAACTCAAGGAGTCCTTTCCATATAGGCTTTTTTATTTTATTAAAAAAAGAAATCCATTGCGTTTGATACCTAATTTAACTCACATAAATGGGAATGGAAAACTTGTTATTAACTTTATGGGAACTCAAGGAAAGCCACATTTCTGGTGAGGGTTTCCAAGGGGCTTTGATTTCTGAGCACTTGCCTATTTCAATTCTTTGGAAGCAGACAGGTATATTCTGGAGTTATATGCCACCTGTATGTATATACATAGGAATCCAAACTGATTGGAGTTTGTCTACTCATGCTAAGAAGAACCCATAAAATGACAGGAGTGGTGCTTCAACAAGCATGCAATCTAAATTAGTCAGGTAAAGGAAAAGAACAGAGGGAGAAGGAGTAGGACGTGAAGAAGAGAACACAAAGATAGGACAAGCCAGGGGAACAGTCAATTCTCTTCTAAGTGTAACTAAAGATTATCTCTCACTTCTTCAGTGGAGGTGATAGAGGTACTGACATATATTACTAAGATATTCAAAACAAGTGGCATGCGAATGTACCTGAAGTCTTAGTTTGCCTAAAGTTTGCTACAGTTTTCTTATTTGCTGCAACATTGAAACTACACTCAAGATGTTGCTCCATTGAAAAAGGTAATATGTGGAGCAGAACTCCAAACACACCATGAAAAGGTTCATGTCTGTCAATGTATATAAAATGCATGTACATGAAATCTAAAGTTGATAGGTTTGATAAATATTGTCACTATTTGAATGATAAAACAGGTATGGTGTTAAGGATGAACTGATATAATTCTGCTAGGACCTAAGTTACTGACTAATAAAGTACAGAGGCAAACACAGTAATATTTAAGAGAAAGAAAGAAATAAAATTTCCTTGTGATTAGAGGCAATTAAACAAAGAAAGGAGCAGAACAGTCCTAACTGCATCTGTATTTTACCACCATGTTGCAATGACTATCATAAAAAAATAAGGATGAAAGTTCATTACAACATTGAAACTGTCCCTTTCCTTAATTTCTTCACTGTCCTCTTTCTATGGCTGGCAGGACTTCCTTTAGAGATGGAGAAGAGGAGATGGTGCTAAATTCATGTGTCCTAACTATGAGCTATAATTCACTCCAAATATTTTTTTTTTTTCTGACATGTCTAAACTGAGATGCTTCTTTCTTATAGGTTTTTAGGTTTCTTGGTGCTTTAAAAAAAAAAAAACCAAAAAAATTTTTTTTCCTTTAAATCGTATNAGATGGAGAAGAGGAGATGGTGCTAAATTCATGTGTCCTAACTATGAGCTATAATTCACTCCAAATATTTTTTTTTTTTCTGACATGTCTAAACTGAGATGCTTCTTTCTTATAGGTTTTTAGGTTTCTTGGTGCTTTAAAAAAAAAAAAAACCACAAAACTTTTTTTTCCTTAAAATCGTATGGTTCATTCTAAAATTTTGGAAAAAGTTTGGATATGATTTTTATTTCTGTGTTAACTTCTTTTAAAAATAAAACTGCTTTTCAATGATGTTTCAGGTTTGACTAGTGCTTGCCTTTGTGTATCAAAGTGTTTTCCACATTTGTTTATTGGATTACCAAATATGTCAGTTCTTTCAGTTGTCCTCACAGTGCCTTTCAGCAGCCAGTCTTTAGAGGAAAAGCTCAGGATCCAACCAGTGGGGCACCAACACCACGGCATCCCAGTCCCAGCAAACATTCAGAGACTCGGTGGAGGAATGGAATTACTGTCTGCAGGTGGCTTGATCATATGGCATTAAGAGTTTAAATCACTAAAGGGCAAAACACAATTTGTATAACCTTTCTCTGAGTATCTGTGAAGGCAACAGAACTGTCAAGTACTGAGTAAAGCGAGCAGTGCTGTATTTTAATGACCATCTGAGGTTTCCAGTTAATTCCCTGAGTTTTCTGAGACCCATGAGATCTTTGACAGTCCACTGGAAAAAATACTGGTTGTGAATTAGTTTATAAGACTTTCCTTGATCATGGGGCTGGTAAGTGCAGATTTTCTTTGTTTTCTAGGCTTCATTTTTTCCTTGTATTCATTGCCTCCATGAGTTGATGAGTTTTGCTGGTGATGTTCCTTTTTTCTTCTGTGAGAAATGGGCCTGTAAACTCTTTTTGTTTGCTTTGATTCAAGAAACACTGTTGTCTTTCTCTTGATGTGATACAGTATTGCCATCTATTTGACCCAACTAAATTAAAAAACCCAATTAACCTAAGAAGGAAATTGAGCACTGTTTCAGGACACTTGGCACAAAAGGGTATTGAGTTGCACTTCAGATCTGGAGTTTTACTGACATACTATTCAAAACACAATAAAAAACATGCTATAAACTCAGGAGGAATAAAGTCGTGGTCTCAGCTCTAGGTTTCTGAAGCCAGAGCACCAGGGCAGTGGTGGCTGACAATTGCTACAAGAGTTAAATCATTCCAACAATCTCACTGTATCTTACCAGACAGAAACCAGGAAAACTTTATACCACAAGAGTTGTAGGACTTTTGCTTGAAGAGTACAAACAGAAACACTACAAATTAGATGGCAAATTTGCCTAAAGATGACTTCTGGTTGAAGGATGTTGCAGGCCATGGTTGGTTAGCTTTGTTCTTGGGCCAAGTTTGATGTTACTTGTCAAGTTTCAGACACAGAGAACTGGGGAGGAGAAGGAGACAGAGAGAGAATGAGAGAGCTGCAATTAAAAATAGGTTTTTTCTAAACTGCAGAGTTTTACTTTTATAGCAGGCATGTTCCTCTGTTCAGACCTTTCCCAGGGTGAAAGTAGTTGGTTATTTCTTATACAATTTAGCCTATGTCAGGAGGGCTATTTTAACTGCAAAGAGAAATATGTGAAACTGTCAGCCACAGACCTTTAATTCCCAGGCTTATTTTTGTAAACAATGATGCCATTTTTTTTACAGCACACTCCCTTTCACAGAGATATAAAGATCAAACATGAATGTTTCATTTTCCATAACTCTTCCAGACAAACATAGCTCTTCCAGAAAAATAATAATAAAAACCCCAAAGAGGTAAACAGCATTCACAGAGGGAATATAGTTTAAGTAATTCACACAGTATACAAACATGTAATGGTACAAAACCTGCAACATGAGTTTTTTGGTACATTTTAACAGTGTTTCCTCAAATCTTCAAAGCTTGCTTGATGGTTTGCTGAAGTAATTGAACCACTCTTGAGTTGTTTTATACAGGACATCTTATCTTTCTTTCATTACCCAGTCCGTGGCTTCTTTTCTATTCCCATGAAATCCATGTACACACTTTAGAAGCCCTCCTGAACAAGCTTGCTTCTAACTTTCACAGAGCCCTTAGCACAATTTGAATACGAAAGAGATACTGAATAAAAAGCTTTAATCTCTTGTCTGCTATTCTTCTTTCTTGCCTCTTCATATCCCCCCACCTCCTCTGCCCCCCTTCCCCCTTCTTCCAAGAGCTTTTCTGTGTTAGTAAAGTGAACACTTTCTGTTTCAAGTAAGTGTAATGCTGGAGAAGATGCACTGGGAGAGTGAAACCAAAAGCCTGGCCTGTGAAGCCTCTTTGCCACAATTTAGCAATAATTGTGCGGCATTTACTTGCTCTTGAGCTTTTTGCAGGTAAAAGGTTAGTAAAGAGCTCTCCTTAACAAAATCACTCAATCAGTAGCAAGCATAGGTAGTATCAAATGTGCCCTCTACCCCAAATACTGTGGGGCTCTTTCTTCTGATACCTCTTCCCTCAGTTAACTGGAGCTGCTTTGAAAGGGCTTTCTGTTCTCCACTCTCTTGTCAATTTGAATGCCAGGAAATGAGCCCCCTTTGTGAGATTAATTAATAGCAGGAGCTGATCGGCCCAAGCCCAATTGCCATGCAACAGAGCTGTAATTGCTACTTTGTGGAAAGGAAAGAAAAAGTTTTGGTTGCAGTTTAAGAAGAGGGTTTAAGGAAAGTTCTTTGAACTAGAGGTCTCAGTGCACTGGATTAAGGCAAGAAGCAAGGAGGCCTTTGAAGTTTGTTAAGAGGTTTTGGAGGAGAGAAAAGTTGGGTGGCAAATGGGCGCTGGCAACATCAAAAGCATTTAGCACCATTCCTCACCTGCTTGTATTCAGAGCAGGGACCACAGGCTGGAAGCATCATTTACTTGCAGTTTAAATGGTCACTTTGGGGCTCTGTTTGTTTTGATCAGAAACTGTACCACGCATGCATGTCATTACGTGTATACGGGTTGTTACACCTGCATGTACGAGAGCTGCATGTACCCTGTCACGTGCACATGCACATGCATTACATGTTCAGGTATCCACAACCACGGAGTTCAATGGAATAAGTGACATCTGTCAGTTTTCTTCCTACCACGTCACTGATTGCTACTTTGTTTATTATTGGTGCACTGACATACCAGTAGTCACTGATTACTGATAGTGCTGACCCCCCATTTGATTAAAAGGCTTAGTAGGTGCAGGTTTTTCCAAATGATTCCAAGCATTACACACATATATATATTTGGCAATATTTCAAAAACTAAGGTCATCTTCAGGCAAAACTTGACCAACGGAGAGTGGACAGAATTACCTTGCAAATGCCAAGGCCAAATGCAGGCATGGCAGAAACCTTTTCATGAGCTGTCAATACAGTGTGACAAATTAACATCCCTTCATCTTTTTAACATGTAATGGCAAGGGAGAGACTTTACAAGCAGAACATAGCTCTGCTTCCAGCAGTGCAAAGATGCTGGAAAACTGCCCCAATGGAGGTTAGGGAATTACCTTGGAGCCGGGGGATCCTCAAGTGCAGCAGAGCCAAGGCTCTCTTTCTACTCCACCCCACTGCAGGGCCCATGACCGGAGCCCATATGTGCTGCAAACACTCTCAGTGCCACAAAACTACCTTGGAGGATGCTACAAGCCAGTGGAGCTTTGAGCAGCCTTGAGGTGTTCTGTATGATATGGATGAGCCACTGTCAGCCCTGGAATGCAGACAGGGCAAAGGTGGGGGAAATCTGCTTTTCTGCATTTCCTCAGCATCTGCCATTTGCTCTACCACAGTCCGCAGGTCAAATTCACATCTCATGTGATCTGAACATAGCCAGGGACTTCTGGATGGATGAATTTGGCCCGGTAGCCATATACTCTTAGTAACAGGGCTGCAAATTAGGCCACAGATATCTTGTCACAAACTTGGTGAAGTTCTTTAAACCATTTACTCTTAGAGGATGGTGACTATATTTTGTTTTCTGTTTCTATAGAACCCAATGGAAAGGACTTCTACCACTGAAATTGTGTTTCTAGTCGAACGTAATATTCTCAACAAACAGGTCCTTATGCGATTAATTTGGATTGTCAGATTAAACTTCAGAGTGACATCAGTTTGAAAAGCATTCAGATCTCATCTGAATGATTTTAGGAATAATAAGAAAAATTTTTAGTTTAGGAATAAAATCTTAGTTTAGGAATAATAAGAAAAAAGAGTTTTTTCCTATTTCAGAAATTCCCAGGGTCTGTAGTTTTGTATATTTTCCCCTTTTCAATCTCACATATAAAAATAAAATAGAAAAGTAAATGTGCCTTTAAATAAATGTCAGTAGGTATTTGAACTCTGTCTACACCTCTCAATACAATCATTTCAGATGGTATTTGATCAGCAATTTTTCTTCTCTCACCTCCCAGTTCACTTCAGTACTTAAAAAGGCACAATTAAAAGATAATGCAAAATGAAGTCTTGCTGAAACAAAAATCCAGACAGAAAAACATTTTAATGATGAGGGCTTTAGTAAGATTACAAATGAAATTTTAAAAAAACAAACAAACAAAACAAAAAACAAACAAACAAACAAAAAGAACAACAAAAAAAAGCAAGCCACTTTTGGCAGGATTCACCTCTCCTAAGCCTTTGCCTTCTCCAGTCTCAACTGGACTCCCTCTCCCTCTGAAGCACAAATCTGCCCTTCTAAGACAGGTGTGGCAATTTGCATAGCTGTCTCTTTCCAGTGTCTGTAGAGGTAGCCTGCCCACTCAACTTAGGACTGCATGTCTTAAATCAGTTAAGGCTGGGCAGCAGAAAGCCTCCCCATTATGGCTAAGAGAGGATATTCCAGACACTGACAGATGCACCGGAAAGAGGCATTCCGTGATTCCTGTTGATTAATGGCCAATATATCTTAGTTTATTTTTCTAACTGTTTAGAACACCCTAGAGTCAGATATAGCATGAACAGTATCACCAGACAGAGTGCAGTAGGCCATGTTCTTCAAGTTGTAATCCATTTTCAATGCTATTGATCCAGGGGTCTGTCTGTCTGTCTGTCTGTCTATCTATCTATCTATCTATCTATCTATCAGTTTTTTGTATCAGAGTACTTCAGCAAATAGGGAAATCCACTTCAGCAGCAATGATAATTCTCCCATCTTAAACTCACGGATGCGTTCCAAAAATATTTATGGTGGGTATTTGGGTGATTCTGCATCATCTCTTCTCCACCCGCTTTTTCTTCTTCTACCCTTACACAGCCTCCCCACTGTTCTGCCATCTTCTCCCCAGAGTGATTACAATCTTCAGCTTTTCTAGAAGCTTATCTGCTTATACATCATGAGAAGATGTTTTTTTATATAGTAACCAAGAAGTAACAAATATAAAAATTAAAGGAAAACACTAACTCTGAGGTTGACTGGATGAGCTGCAGTAAGTATATATAACGTTTTGGAGAATATTATGCCCCTGACTTGTAAATTTATCTGTTGAGCTCATTTTAAGCCATCTTTCATCTCATATTTCAGCATCTCATCTACTAGAGGGTGACTTACTTGGAAGCCAAGCCTTGAAAACAATTTGCAATTCTGACTTTTCTAGGAGATCATAAGGAGACAGAGATACAAATTCAAGTTTTCAAGAAGCACCATTTTTTTTACCTTAGGACATGTAAAATTCTCAAACTTCACTATCCCAAGGTCACATTGCATGTCATAGAAAAGTTTACTTACCTTAGGGAAAGCAATGATGTAGATCTTTATTTAAACACACAAATTAATTCACAAAATGTGAATGTGAAAAGATACCCCAGCCCTAATTCACAAAATATCTACAAGATACCCAAGCCCATCCATATATCATTGTTTTCAGTAAGGTTTTCTATAATTACATCTGTTAACAAATGTAGCAAATTCAATTAAAATTTAACTGACAGTGCATGGAAGCAAAACAGGTTCGCTTCTATTATGTCAAACACCTTATTTTATGCCATGCATGTTAAGGTTTACCACTCCTTAAGGCTTGCAACTGCAACATTTTAACTGATATCTGGAGGCTTGTAATTGTATGTGTGCACATCAATTATGGATTGGATTCAGCATTTTCAGATAACTTCACCAATCACAAAGAGAGCTCAGTGGTCTCCTGGCATTTTCGGAGCAGTTTGATTACAGGTGTAATACATACAGCCTTGTTAGCTCTCAGTGATGAGGGATTCCCTTCCCTTCTGGGTTCTAGCTGAGGCACTGACCATTGCTTTTCACTAACAATTTCTATCTGCTCCCAAGAGATGTTTTAATGAGCCCCTCCGACATGGCCAAAGGCAAGAAATGTTCTCCGGGCCAGTGAGGTGAAGAGCCAAAGCTTAGCCTACTAGGCAAGCAATAATTAATAAGGCATTTTTGATTCATCTCAATTCATTAACAAAGTTACTTTTTTTTTATTATTACTGCTAAGCAACACAACGTTAAGTCTGTCACATTACTCACAAGTATTGAATGAAAAACTCGTGCCAAGGTACGTAAAAAAAATTAATTTATGACAAAAATAAATGAATTTGGAATACTAATTGGAAGAAAGCAACTGACAGAGTGAAAGATTGATTTTAGGGGAAATGGAGAAATCTGTTTTCTGTTTATTTTAAGGACAGGGAACGAATTCTGATTAGAAATGTATAGCCAGCTAGGTTAGTACAGGATGTTATATTTGTCTGAAATTTTCCTAAAATTCATGGCTATCTGCTAATCAGGCAGTGACTGTGGGGCTGTGGTCTGTTTGGATTAATCACAATAGCTCACTGAGACCCTCAGACTGTGTTGCCCCATGACAAACAGTTTGTCAGGTTACAAACACTGTGTCTTTGCAGTTAATATCTTTCCTCGCTTCTTTCCTGCTTAATATCAGGAATAACTGATTTACAAGGGGCCAAACTTCTGCTGGAATAATCTAAACAAACTGCTGAGAGCTGCTTAAGGGATTCTTCAAATTTTTGTTTTCATAAGTCAGGATCTTGAAACAACCAGCTTTGCTAAGTTGTTTGGCATTTTCCTTCCTTCCTCCTTTCCCCACTTCCTTGCCAGGAAGAGGAGTAAGAAATATTAGTTAAAAACAGGGGGCATCAAAACTGAAGCTCTTTAGAGATATGGAGGGGGCATCAATCACTTCTGTGGGCACATTAAGCTGTTACATATTATAGCCATCTCAGTTTAAGTGGTGTAAGGCTCATCTCATTTGCATTTGTTGTGTTACAATCTTGCTTCAGGCCTGTCTCCACAGTGAATAAGGTGGCTGTGCAAGGCAGCTTGTGGCTGGCATAAAGGATATGTCAGAGTCAAGCTGCTTCACTAATCAGCTTTGCTGGGGCAGATACATGATAGTCTATGTGAAGAAATTTAGATAATAGTATACAGCATCCACTGGAACTGTATATAGTGTATATAGGGCTTTAGACTAACTTCTAATCCTTCATGGAAAATTTGTAAATACTGCAGTGATGTTCTAGTGACCTCTAAAGGCAGCTGGCTCTCGCTGTGTAGCACTTTTTGTTAAACCTGCCGCTTTGTAAGGCACATAATGTTGATGTTCCTAAAGGCTCTGCATGGAGAATTTTCCCAAAAATATGATTTCTCCATTAAACCTTCCACGTTTCAATGCCACCTTCCCACTCCTCCCCATCGTCCGCAGGAGCTGCAGGTGAACCCCACAGCCCAGCCCTCCTGCCTGCCTGCATCCCCTCCTCCCCTGGCCCTGCTGCCTTGCTCTCCCCCCGTTTTTGTGCCTCTGCCGCCTGCGCCGGGGGCCCAGAGCCCACAGCGAGCGTGACCCTCCCCTGGGGCTCAGCAGTGCTAGCCGGCATCTCGTGCTGTGGCCTCGCCTTCCGTTCCTCCTCTAAACAACTTGGCATTATCATCAACTTCCCTGCATCCAGCAGGCCAGGCCAGGGGCTTTATTAACGTAGAATAGCAGTACCTCGCCACAGGCCAGCCAGCATGGGTGCTGCTCCGAGTCGAGTGTGACTGCAGTGTTAAGCTGGCTAAAAAATGTAAGTTTTTATAGACATTACTCTTCTGTTTCACATTTTCTTTTCCTTTCTTTTTCCCTTTGGTGATTTTAAAATTACATTTATGAGAGAAAATTTAAAAATAAATAAATAAATAAAAGGAACAAGAAGAGAAGGCTAGAGTTGAGATTCAATTGCCTTCCCTCAACTCTTTCTGGCACAGAATTTCCAACTCTGTAGCGCTGCATTCTTCCCACTATCATTCCCCTTCAAGCTCAGCTAGAAGGTCTAGCGTGCCATTTTCTTGAGCTCCAGTTTGCAAAGACAGCCACATCACACAGATCAACCCTCCCCTGTCTGTGCAGGTTACTCCTGCCATGCACCTCTCCTGCCTGTTCAACCCCTCCACTCAGCAGCTCTGATGGTGAGCGAGACACTGTGCTTTGTTTGCTTTAGTCATGATTAAACAGCTAAGCTGGACATTTGGGTCCATTTGCACAATGGTGCGCACACACACACACACACAAATTTAGCAGCAGATGATAAATAAAACCTATGTTTTAAATACAGATGAACTCTACAGAATAATAGATCAATAATGTCTTTTCTTGCTCCCCTATTGAAGATAAGGAGAGCGCTTTTTAAAACAACCTCCTCCTCTTCCTCACAGCCAGCGAGACTCCCCCCCCCATACACATACACACACACACACACACACACACACACACGATGAAAGACCTGTAAGTTGAATAGTTGGGAGATAATAACTCTAATGGTAAAGGTCCCAGCATACGTATACCACCCTGCCTCTGGCAGTAATCCTGGCTTTGGGGATCTGAAATTTCCTAAAGATGTATTAGTGTCTTATACACATGTGCTCTTGTGCACTCATAATCCTTTTCACTAGCTTCTTAGCTGCATGCTTTGTATTTAAATTTTCCTTCTGACCAAGTAAATCCCTTTGGATGAAGTGACAGGAGCTTTTCAGCACCCATAGCTGGGTGACAGCTGGTGTAGAGGCTCTGAAAGACTGCAAAGTGTTCCTTACTAGCTTTCTTCAGGACCAGTGTCAGCCACCAGCTGAGCGATTTGTTAGCTCCCCTTTGGGCATCAGTCAGCTGAAGAGGCTCACATTAAAGGCTAAAGTAATACAATAGATATTAATATATTAAAAAAAAAAAACCTACCAATATCTGTGCTCCTAGTTTTACTGTGTTTTTAATTAGGTGCTTATTCATTATATGTGAATACGGTACATTTTCATTAATTCAGGAAACCCTTTATTAATACTGTATGAAGTATGTGTGCCTGCCTCAGAAACACACTGCTAAAACTTTGGCTTAAAAGACAAAATTGTCAGAAGCTTTTCTAGGAGCAGCACAGCAGTTAAAGTAGTTTACTTACAGATCACAGAACAAGATGTTTGTATTTATTTTCCCTCAAGTAAAGTTTCCCTGAAAATGTCCAATGTGTAATATATTCTGTTATTTAATTCTGGATTTGAAGGTTTGCTTCTCAGGGGTTCTGGCAAGTTTTTGCTATTGGAATTAGTAATGAGGAGCGCTGGAACTGTGGAAGTAAATCGTGCAGTGTAATCAGGTTGTTAAAGGAAAAGCAATCCAAAAATGGGACTGTTTCAGAACCAAACTAGGGCTGGATATAGCGTTGCAGGATGCTGCCTGCTCAGACTTTTTTAAGGGGGTGCAGGCACAAAGGCAGGGAAGAAATTCTCTACCATTTCTCCAACAAGCAAAGTGAAGATTAATTTAAAGGACATCAATTCTAAAACACAGTAGCTCGTAAGATAAAATTTTTAATTATTTATTGATCTCTAAGGAGATTGAAGTACTGAACTAGGTAAAACTCCCACAGCATTCAAGTTGTTTTGCTTGAGTAAGGACTGTTGGCTTAGACCAAAGACTTATGAGAATTGCTTTACAAAAATAGTAATTAATATTCAAAACTTTGTCACTGTGCCATCCACACACATATTTGTGAAAGCATCTCAAGTTTTAAATAATAATCCAGACCTGTAATAATCAAATGTGTAGAAGTACTTTAATTGTATTATTTTATATAATTTATGGTATAATAATAGAATTTTCATTTACAAACTGAGATATAGGAAATTGTGAAGTTTCTTTCTCTGGGCTGATATGTTTTAATAAAGTTGGGATGTGTGTAAAGAGTACTTTTGTGCTTTTCTTTTTTTTTCCTTGTTCTAGAAATGAATGGGGCTCCTAAAGGAATAAATCAAAATTCCAAAAAGACATGAATTCCCTCAAAGCTTTGAAACATTATTATTCCTAAAACAAATAGCTCAATTAAAACTACAGATATCTGAGGCAGTTCCCAATTCAAATTTTGGTCCCGATGACTAAAATTAAACCAACTTTGGGCCTTTGATTCATGCTCAGTAAAAAACTTTGAAACTAATTTCTGTAAGAATGCTCATTTTCAAAGAAATATAACAGCTTTCAATATCATGCATTTCCCTCAAAGTTTCTTTCCATTTTAATCAGATCTGGAGGTTTATTGTCTATTTTTTTTTCAGTGACAGTTGCTAATTGAATAAGATCTATTTTGAAGAAATAATAAAATTCACAAGGTGCTTCTTATCTGTGAGTAATAGATCACAGAAATGAGGAAGATTATTCAAATGAATTAAAATAAAACATTGTTTTCTATCTCTTCCTTTTACTTCAGAAACTTAACAAAACTAATTTACAAAGAAAAAGCGAGGGTTTTGTTTTTTTAAAACCTTTTTGATTTCTCTGCAGAGGCAGTTACATACACACCACAAGAACGTACAATGCAGTTTCAGTAAGGAGATAGCATTACCTTTCACAGACCAAATCACAGATGTATTTACAGTTCTCAATCCTCCTGTACCCTTTGAATGTATTCTTGCTATTCATTCTCACATCTGGATTTTGACCCTTCTTTGCATACTTTTTTCCTGCTTCCAAAATATACTGCTGTTGAGCCAGAAAATAAACACTCACTAAAATCTCAAATTAAACTTTCCCCGAATGAATTGTTGAGGGACCTGATCCTGCACTCGCTGAAGTCTGTAGAAGTTTTAGTCACAAATCACACAAGCAAATGAGACAAGGGGCTTTATAGTCATAATACCTGGTCAACCTTCTGAGCTGCAGAGCTGAAAGCTTTCTTGTAAGTGTTGTAACTCTAGAAATCTGCTAATAATAAAAATGGAATTCGGGAAATTTTTAGTTTGAACTCAGGCATTTCACTTAGGTCATGATCCCAAGCACTTCTTCAGCATGTTTTTCCCTTATGAATTATTAATACAAGGCTTGTAATAGGCTCACAAGTGACTCCAGAGTCCTTATTAGTAAATCATAGTCACAATATCAAACTGAAAAATTCACAGGATGTATAGTAAAGATAATATTTAATGATATTTGAGAGAGAAAAAATATACAATAGCAAAATATTAGGGAGCATCTATTTCCTTTAAATATTAATTGTTGTATTCCCAAATTGGGTTAATCAAAGTGTCTAAATATTTCAAGCTTATTTGTTTTGTTTTTTTTTTTAATTCTTGTTTTAAGAAATTTTTTTCTGATCATTTTATAGCAGCTTATTTTACAGATTACTTATTCACTCTCTATATAAAGCACTGTTGGTGCCTTTTTTATTTTTGTTTTTAAATATACAGCAACTTAAAAAAAAAATATAGGGCATACCTGTATGTTTGGTGTCTGTTTACATTTTCTGTAATGTAGTCATTAAGCATACAACGTAGACTTAAAGGATGTCAAAACTGACAACCACACTATGATTGATGATGCTGTGCTAGACTAATTCTTACCAGGTGTGGTGTGATGTGAATTCAAATGCAGCTCAGGGTTCTTATTTGTATTAGTAAAGTTGTGCTTTGTCAAAGTTCTGTGACTTCTTAACCCACTAAATCCATCTTCTAATCCAAGTTTTTCTTCGCCTTTTTGCTGTATATAATATTTTTTCTTCCTCTTTCTCAGCAGAGCAATCCTTACAACTTCGTCTGCAGTCAGGATTTCTTAAGACATCCAGTTCGTGTAAATTCCAGAAAATACCAAGTCTGATGAGGTTATGTTAATTAAGTGTAAAATCTACATAAAGGCTTCCTAAGTGACTTGAGCTGGGGTAGGCGAAATTATGAAGGATGAAATTCACTCCATCAGCATAAAGCATAAACAGGAAGCTTTATGTGGATAAGGAATAAAATACATGATCTTCAACCAGAAAAAAGGCTACAGCATGGACTTCTTTGGTCCCTACATAAATTGTCTTCATTGCCATCCCTTGTCACTTGCAAAACATGATGAGGGCAGCATGAAGTTATTACCCTTTGTTAAATATCAGCGGTAAATACTGGGTGCTTGCACCTTTGAACAACAAATAAACATTTATGAGGTAGCAGAGAGTGTTGAACCTAAACTTTTGGGCTTTTTTTTTTTTTTTTTAACTCTCTCTCCTTTTTCCCCCTTTGCTCTCCTACATTTCTGATTCAGTCCTACATTCTCATCAGCTGGATCATTGTCAAGCCAAACGTCCAGCACCTTTGATAACAGAGAACTGTGTTGACCTGGAGTGGGTAATTGAATCGTATCTGTTGGTTTTCTGGCTGAATGATCTATCCTGCTTGATTGTGCTTATCTTGATTTTAATTATATTTTATTAACAAAATATATTGATCTTGCAAGCAGAGTCTTAAGACAGTAGAAAATAAAAACCAAAATTCTTAAGAGTCCAATTTACCTCAACAGGCAAATAATCTAAAAACTTAAATAATCTGACTGAACAATCATAACAAGCTACATTAAATGTTGTGCTGCATGAAATGAAAGCACCTATCACCCCCCACCACTACCTCCCCCTTTCCCTCACCAAGCCCTGTTTCACTCAGGTCTAATTTTAAGTGATCGCTTTCTCATGCAAATATCCATTGATTTGAATGAGATTTTGCTAGGGTAAAGACTGAGCAAAGACTTTGGGATGCGATCTTCAGAGAAAAACCCAACCCCTTCTTTTTATGGATACAGAGAGTCACTGTACAGGAAAGTTATTGTACTATTGCCACACAAAAGTAGTGGAAGGAGGGCCAGCCAACGGGAAGGTAACTTATGCAATCAGGCTGCAAGGAACTGACAGGCACTGGTTGCACAAGCACCAGCGTGGGGGGGAGGCAGAGGCTTTGGGCATCCCCTAGATTACTCAGATAATTCTCTCCAGGATTACTTTGAAATACATTGAAGACCCCTTTGTTGAAATCCACAGGCAAAGCATGGAGTAAGTGGAGAGGGCCAAATTTTAGGTCTACTGGTAAATCATGTAGTTGCCCCATACACCAAAACATCAGAGAAAAAGCATTGCTTTATTTTGCCAAAGTCCTGATAACAAGCTCTGAGGGTGGGATAGTAATTTTATAGTAAAAAGCAAAAAAAAAAAAAAAAAAAAAAAAAAAAAAAAAAAAAAAAACCCAAAAAAAGCTGTTTTCTTGTATTTCGATAATTTTGTGCTCGTTTTTGGTTCTTTTTGATTTCGGTTGTAGTAGAGGCCTGAGGAAGTCACAGTGACCCCTGCAGGCAATAGAGTATTCTCAAGAAAGAACTTGGGAAATCAGCATTATAATTACATACATAAAACAACTTTTATATATAAGATTACCTGTTGTTGTTGTTGTTGTTGTTAAATCCTTTTTCAGTTTTCTCTGCATTTCCAGTGTTTGGAAACATGCAGGTGAACTTCAGCAAGTTGGAGCAGGAATTTTGATGTAAAGGGGAACAGGATAAAGGGGGATAAAAATTCACTGGAGTTAAGCTTAGCATCTTTATTTGCTAATAGAGTCTGTGCTTACAAAACAAATCCAAGTTTTGACAGCAGAGCAATAGATGTGAGGAATGATCCCTAAATTTGGAGCCCTGACAACTGGTCTTCCTTCCCTATGAACAAGAAAAGTCATGCTTTTCTAAATACTTATTTTAAAGTCAACACAGTTAAATGCATTTCTTTCTTAATCATTACACTTACGAATTAAAATTCTAACTCTGTGTCCACTTTGAAATCTCTGTGATAAACACTAGAAAGATTACTATGCCACCAACTTTATAGCAAAGGAATTAAAGTATGCCAAGTGCTACTTAATTGACATTTGTGGTTAGATGTATTCGCTATTTTTAATGTACTCCTGTATAAAAATAGTTGTTCAAAGAAGTCCTAATGTCTCTATAAGGACTTACTTGAGAGGAGTAGGCATCCTGTGCCAAACAGCATGCGGGCTGGATGACCTAGCACATGGCAGTCACAGGAAGCAATGGAGAAATACTTCTTCTTTAACATGAGCAGCCTCACACCTGGGTGGAGCTCAAGCAATTCTTGGAGGTCTTAACTAGTTTTCACACATCAGTCAATGCTGTTTTCTTTGCTTTGCTCATACTTCATCTCAGTTTACTTATTGGCATCGAGTTTGTTTCTTCCTCCTGGAGTCCTCTATTTACATTGCATTCTGGCTAGTTTTTTTTTTTTTTAGTGGGCTGGAAAAGATTTTCTCCATATTATCAGTTGGTGTTAGTGGTGTCAGTGGTGGAAATCTGATAAAAGCAAATTTTCCAGGAGGCCTAGCTAGGTAGGATTATGTACTAATATTGATAATTGTTTGTTGCATCTGTACTTCAGCCTTAACAATATTAAGCACTTCTCTGCATTACAGCCATTGTTTTGGCAGCTGTAGAGAGTGTGTCCTGACAGATTTGTGAAGGGATGAACTACTTAGTTATTGCTTCCCCTAGTTCTGTTGTTATAGCTATTAAAAATGCAGCCTTCGCTTTAACAGATCGTCTATCTTACTTGCTGCTCTTTTTTTTCTGAACCAGTAAGATATCTCAGTGATGGCTTAGTAGAACAGAAAATGAAAGCAGAAGAAAAACATTTAAGAGATCTGAGCTAATATATTCCCACTTGCAAGCCATTTGAGGTGCTCTCAACAGTGTTCCTCACTCTGTTCCCATTTATATGTATCAGCCTTGTGGTCAGTTACTGGATTTTACCATCAGCTGAGCCATGGTAAAAAACATCTTTGAAATATAAGGAGAATGTGAAATAATGAAACTTAAGGTAAGGTTTTTTTCACTTAGGACTGCTCTAGAACACATTTTCCCACCTCTGTTGAAGGCTGAGAGGGCTCACAAAGCTACCGTGGTTGAACTGCCATGTTAACTCTTCTTGCCATGCAAACTTTGATCAAATATCCAAGTCCCTAATTGTATTGTTTTAATATACATTTCTCTTTAATTTGTATGCATGATTTAATCTTTCTTTGTAAATAAGTATTACACATTTTTGTCTATTATCATTTCCATAGGAAGAAAAAAGGAAGAGGCAGGCAGTTCCAAACCCTTTCATCCCCACACGAGTTACAGAGGTGGAAGGAAGGCTGCATGCAGCAGAAAGGACATGAGTGGGTTTAAGCAGAGAGCTCTGAAGAGGAATTATCTCTGAATGTAATGTGCTGGCCAACAAAGCACAGCTGATAACTTCCAAGGCCATTGTGGACCTAAAATGCTAGCAGTGGTCAAAGCAAATTAAGACTTTTATTAGGGGACCCCTATGTATCATTTTCCTGCAGCAGGATTACACTGCCAGCCCTGCAGAGGGAGATTTAGCTGGGTAATTCTCATTAAGGGGCAAACCTCTCTGACTTCTGCAGGTGCTTTGCCTGATTAAATGCTGAAGAACTAGGCCCTGTGGTTGGCCTAGCTGAGCTCTAACCTGTCTGCCTTTATGCAAGCAAAAGCTTCATATATCAGCTCCAGCTCATGCTGAGGAGTCTTACTAGGCACTCTAATCCTAAGGGGAAACATTTCATTGCAATGCATAGCAATTTGCATTCTTTCTCACAACTCTGCTATTACATTATCCATTTTTCTCTTGATTAAAAGAGATCAAGAAGTGCATGCTCACACACTACACATGCAGTCTTTCCATACAGGAGGCCTGGAACCCACATTTGAATTCTGGCTGGAGATGATCTGGCAACTTCCAACTCTTGTTGGATTTATGCTGTTTTAATAATAGTCACAATTTACTGATAATTATCAAGGAGGGAAGTTACTGTTATTTTTTGTTGTTGTTGGGTTTCTAAGATATTCAAGTGTTTTCAGAAGTATCTGATGCCAAAGAGTTATTAAGCACTGCATGAGCTCTGAGTCTGTGAAGACTATTTTAATTTTGCTACTGAGGGTCAATCTATGCTATTAGTTACTGCCACATGCAAACAGGGAACTGAAGATAAAGGGGCACAAGGGAAAATCCAGAAGGTAGGCTTGAAGTTGTCCGAGTGTCCAGGCATCTAGTTTACAGTTTTTGTTACATAATTCATCTCTACCACCTTCCCTCTGGGAATGCTCTGGAAAAATAACCACAAAAACCAGGGCAGGGCAGGTATATAATCACAAAAGGCTCTTTCTGCCCTATGCAAAACCATGGACAGTCTTTGAGACCCTCCACCCCTACCTTTACCCTTTCATAAACACTATGAAGATTAGGGCATATGGAGGAAGAACCAATCCCTGCTACACCACTGACATTTTTCAGGAATTGGTGTTTGCAGGCATTTAATGTCCCACAAACAAAATGTGAAAAATGACACTTTGGCTCAAAGGAAATAGGAAGACAAGTACATTGCAGAGTAAATGGTAGTGAAATACTGCAAGGGGACTACGTAAGGTGCCCAGAACTGGGTGATGGCACAGTATAAAATTGATCTGAGTATGGAAAATAAAAAACATTTATGCAAGAAGCTGAATGTCTCAGCTAATAGCAAGGTAAACAAATGACCTAGTAATGTCCACATTGCCTGTTCTGTAGAATAGATTACTCAAAAAATTTGATTTTGGCTAAAAGTCAGAGATAAGTGTCTTTCTCTCCAAACACTGCCATTCTAGCTCTGGCCTGGGTGTTCTGGGTGGAAATGTTTATATATAGGCACATGGAGCAAGACATACAAGAATAAAAGAGGGAGAGATGGAAATCTCAAATTAATTTAACATCTCTTGTTCTACATTTTTCAAGCAGTGAGAAGAAACAACAGTTTTGAGGCACTTACTCTAATGAGGTACTCAAATCCACTATACCTATCCACACAGGAATTAGTAAATGAAAATTTCTGGAGAGAATCTGGTTTCACAACAGCTGCTTGACCTGCTCAGATGAACTGTTAAAGAAGGGGCTTTTGTGCTTCTGTGATCTGGATTTTCTGCTTGTTATTACCACTTAAAAAAAAACCACCTTTGTGGTCCAGAACTAGCTGTGTGTCCAAATACGACGCTAGTAGTTATAGTGTGGTATTTTTTTAATAGCATCCAAGTAGGAATAAAGTAAATTTTCCTGAGTGGAGGAATGGGAATCCACCCCTGCCTGATCAGATATTTCAGTAGGCTCCAAAGATCATTGCTACAGACAGCCCTTTAATTTATGACTAGAAAATAAGTAATAGTGCATGGTATGCAGCACAACTAGAAAAAGGTAAAAGGATTTAGAACAGCACAAGAACAAAATTTTTCAAGAACTGAGAGACTTCAAAAGAAGCCTCATTCTAGCTCTTTGCAGTGGAGGAAAATTTGCTGTGTGTAAGGGAATCTTACTTCCCTTAAGGCTGTATAAAGAAAAATGTGCCGCTAGTTGGGCCACTGAACAGTGTATTCAGTGGACTTAGAGCTATCAGTTGCAGCATCCTCAATCTACTCCTGGAGCACGTGGAATTTTCTTTGTAACATTATACTTTCTAAAATTACAGGAGTAGAAGACTAATGCAACTATAAAGCCCAGGCAATTGCTTCCCATGCCCACCATGCTGTACAGCATTATGTGCTGTACAACTGATGGTCACAATGGAAAAAATTGATTCCAGCTGCACCTTGTGTTTTAGCAGCACATCAACTGGCTTGAATCATGGCAAATTTGCCACCTTGAAGTCATTTACAAAGTTTAATATAAACCACATCAACCCATAGCATAAACAAGCTTGAAATGATAAGCAGTTTGGGATATTTTAATAAATAAAAAATATTAAGAAATAAATATTTTCTTGGAATGTTAGTAGAATGCATGATCTATGTTTTCAATCCTAATTTCAGCTTCTGATGAGATGAATCAAATATTCACATCCCAGCTGCTTCTGAATGTTCTAAGTGGAATTTCTTGGAGCAGTGTGAGCAGGTGGTGTTCCCACACAGCTCCAAATAAAGTTTATATGTGCTGGGGATGCTGGCTGCCTTACATACAAACATGGATTCAGATAACTAGTTTTTTCCTAATGCACATGCTTGGACATTTTGGCGTAAGGCTGAGAGATCTTCCCAAGCACAAAGCCATAGATCTAAAAATGTTGCCTGGAGCCCTTCCTTCTTCCAAGCCCTAGGCCATAGTTTTCTGTACCTGAGTTATAGCCTTCTCTCAGCTGCATGCATTTTAGGGAGTGGATTGTTTCAAGCCTTTTCACAATGTTTTTTATACTCTTGTACCAGGAGTCCGTTACACAGAGTGGGACATGAAGTTATGGAGGATATCTGTGGCTACCAGGCCTGTTGGGCTACACCAGAAAAGTAGGTCCTGTAGAGATGGCGTGGGGGGACTTGGGTGCTGGGGGTGATGCAGTGGGGAAAGCCAGGTTAGTCACAGCCCAAATCTGGTTTCTGTATAAAGGCAAAATGATGATGGGTTATAGCCCAGTCCCACATGTCCCTAACTGGAAATCATTGTGTCTGCTCTGTATTGGAGCCCAAATCAAAAGTAATTGTCATGCAGCACAGTGTAGGGATTCCACACCTAAGAGACACAGTGAATGAAAATGCTCACAAACACTTCACCTTTAGCAAGTTAACCCAATCTTTCACTTTCCTAAGCTCCTCCTTGAGAACCCGATCTCTTGCAAAGAAAGATTCATAGCTACTCAAATAACTGCTCTGAACTGCACCTTAGAGGACTCTTCCAGCTACAGAGGGAATTTAGGAAACTCAGCTTCACAACACTGGAGACAGCTTTTGTGACTTTTCATTCCTCTGTGGTCCATTTTGACTTGGGTTTTCATCTTTTTTTAACTAGCTTAGCAGCAGAGCATGTATCTGTCATGCTGTGTTGCAGGCACTTTTGGTTTTCTCTAGCCTGTTATTTCCAAACTGTTTAAGACTTTGCCATCTGGCTACCATCCTGTGTTCATGGAATCATGCAAGGGAGTACAAAAGGGCAGTAGAAAGTTAAGTTTTGTCCTTTTTATCTCACCAAAATCACAGTATTCCTCCAAGCAGAGGACACAGAATAAAGCAATAGGACAAAAACTTAACTTTGGGCTAGATAGGAAGTCTCAGGCTGGAGGAATTTTGCTGTGGTGAGTTGTACCAGTATCCATTCTCTCTGCTTTATGAAAGTGATGTGAAAAACTTTGTAACTGATTCAAATATGTGGCTTTTAATCCCCAATGTGAAAATTCCATCGAACATAACTTTAAACCTTGCAAGTTTCTTCACCGGCCATGTAGATGCAGTGCTATTTGCAGTGTCAGCGCTCAATGTTTTGACAATAATTGGTATTGTACTTCTAGAGTTCAAAACAGGAGTTTCTTCTTTAGAAGTCTCACTCTGTCTTTTCAGTATAAGTTTTGCCATGCTACTGTTTGGTAGTGAGGTTAAGAGGTTCATCACCTAAAGAGAGCCAAGCATTTGCTTTGAATGATTACAGCTAAGATGCCCTTCCACAGTTGTGGTGCCTAGATTATTGTGTACTTACTCATGAATACTGAACATATTTCAGTGAACAGAAAATATACTGTCCTGTTAATCTAAAAAAAAATAGTGTACATTCACAAATTAGCTTTTACCCTGTATTTTGCTGACATAAATAGTAAAACACTCTTTTCTACTTTTTCTACACCTTTTTTTTTTACTTCCATAGCCCCCAGAAGCCTTTAAGCTATTGCTCACTGTGCTAAACTTTCTTAGACAGCATCTGTCAAGAGATCTCTTACATTGTAAATAAACAAGTTACGACTATGTTTCTTACCTTTGTACATTTAACTGTATTTTCTAGAAGTATGTAATTAGAAGGAAGATATGAGAATTTTAACATTCAAAGTCCAAAACAGAGAACCAAGTCATCAGAGGAGACATATGGACAACTTAAAAGAAAGATTGGAGACTTCTGTACTGATGTGCTCCTGGGCTACATTCTAGATCTCTTAACATTTTCCTAGTGCTCCTAGAAGTACACAGGAAAAAAATATTCTGCTTTGTTTCAAAAATAAAGTAATTAAAAAGAAGAGTATCTAAATGCATATTTTTCTACAAAAATTTTCATCTGTGTGTGCTGGTATCTATCTATTCACATATCTCACCCACAGAACGCTCACAAACACAAATATATTGAAATATATTATTTCCTTCAAAGAATTCTTTTCTTTAAAGTGAAAGTTAATAGGACTTGAGCATAAAACTGTGCCATTTTTATCCAGTGAGAAGTAACAGCTTTCAGTAAAGGATTACAACAGAAGCTAGCTTGTCCTGACTTTGAACCATTTGAGGTTAGTTTTATATCTCCTGATCCACAAGCTACAGCTACAGTTTTAGTTATTTCACTTAATTTGATTATTGCCTTTTGGGGATACCACCAATGTGACAAAATGAGCTTCATGCACAGGAAATCCTAACCCCTACATTTTAATGTGAGATCTGTTCTAATACCTGATCAAATTCAATCAGAATAACTCCTCAGAAGTCAACAACAATAAAAAGTGTATCTGTTGCAGGCTTTTAGAAATATTTTGGTTTTATTTCCCAAGAATGGAGGCACTTGAAATTTTCTGTTTTGTTCAGTGGAAACTAATAATAAAATGGGATGTTAAAATACATGTTTTCAACCACTCTGACCAAACGAATTAAAAAATTTTGGGGCTTGTCTTTATTGGGTATCCACTGAATCTCAAGACCAGCTGCAGCAGATACATCAGGGCAAAAACACCAACTCACATAAAAAAACGTGCGGTATGATTTGGATATAGGACAAAAGACCTATTCAACACATCCAAGACACACAGAAGTGCTACAACTGTAATAAAATTCTTATCTGATCATCACAGAAGAAAGAGATGCTAAATAAAAAAAAAGATTGATTTTGACCAAGGGTACAAGAAGATGCTAGATTCAGCATCCAACATGTTTTGCTGGTAACAGAGCAATTAAACATGACCAAAAAGGTCTAATCTCGTCTCTTTTTTTTCTTTTGAAACTAGAAATATTTTCTTTCACTGGTGTCTAGAAGATCCAAAACACCTCTCTGCAGACAGTATTCAGGAGACACACAACATATGGTTACTGAAAACTGGCAAGAGAACAGTTTCTCATTCTCCAGTCAGGCATTCATTGAAGATGCTCAGAGGACTATCAACACAGCAAATACTCCTTCTTGCTGATGCACTTTTTTACTGTAGTGACCTAGATAATCTTCTGATAAAAAAGGCATTTTAATCACAAACCTCATTTTTTAAAAATTAAGTGTTCAATATGATTTGTTTAAATTACTGTATATAACAGAAAAATTGACGAAGAGTCTTGTAGGCATGAGCCCCACTTTTCTGTTTAGGATTTTTTTCAGTCATTCCTGTGTATTTTTACACATGGTCCATTTTTGCATCTTTACACTCACTTTTGTCTAGTAGTTGAGGTCTTTCTAGAAGTTCATGTGATATTACGATCTGCAGGAAAAAAAAACAAATATAGGGTTTTTAACTCCACAAATTGAATATATATATAATTTATAGGAAAAGATTGCAAAACAAAAATCAGAGCATTAGCCACGTCTTACTCTCTGAATCTACCAGTTCTTGCCTGCCTTTTTCTGAATATAAGTAAATTAAGGCTTTTTACTCCTACCTGAATCCCTTTTGTTATGAGTATTTACATAATTTTAAGTTATGGCCCAATCTTATTGTACTAGAGTCCATATAATACCTTTTTTGTAACTGAATGCTAATGAAAAGGCACTAGTACCTCCTAAAAACAGTTGGGAACATCAGAAATTCTTACAATGGTCTTGTTGCCATTGCTGTAGGCTTAAGGATGAATAGTAATCTAGACAAGAGCATTAGGCTACCCTTTCACTGAAGTACACAGTGGGAAAATTACTGACATTCTGTCATCCTGGTAGTATTTACAGCTTTTTAAGAAATGGCATTTAACAGAGATCTTTCCTTGTGCAGGACCAAGAAAAAAAAAACTTAGGGGGAAAAATATTTTGTTTCCACAGACTTGATATCGTCAAAGACAAGGCTGTCCTCAGCCCTCTAGCAGGCACATGAAGGAGTGAGCCAGGACACAGGCCATTCTATGTCTATCCTCAGGCAAGTGGCATTGATGACCCCATCACTGACATTCAGCTGGCAGATTCATGAAGAACTCGCTGGGAAAGTGTCTGCAAACATGCCCAGGGAGCTTGTGGATTCTCCCAGACTGGACATACCCAAAAGCCATCTGGACGGGGTCCTGGGCAACCTGCTCTAGATAGCGCTGCTTCAGCAGGGGGTTGGACCGGATGATCTCCAGAAGTTCCTGCCAACCTCTGCCATCCTGTTAACAGGTGATTCAGTGATTGTCAAAGCTCTGAAATATCTTGCATTCGCAACCAATAGTCTCTGCTGTGGAAGTGTGTGATAAAGTGTAGTACAGGAGGTTCGTTAGGCTCCTGTCAATAGCCTGAGCTTTATGCCTAAAAAGAGAGGGTGGAGAACTAGAATGAATGGAGCTAATTATCAGGTCTTTATTGTGAGAGAGTAATTATGGCTGAGATCTTAAGGAATAGCTTTCCTAGCTCCCTCACATTTTATAAATGGCAGTGGGAGAGCTTCCTATCTGCTCAAAGACAAAGGCAACCTAGTGGAGTTCACTTGCTAGAGTATGCACTCGGATGGGAAGGAAATGTTCACATGAGATGATAAAAGGCAGATAAGTGGCATATTTTTCAACCACCTCTCAAACAGAACTCAACACCTGACTTCAACAGTGCAGACAGATTTAGTGTTTGTAATACACCAAACATGAACACTAATCTGACGTGTTAGCAAGCACGGGATCATAATTTATTTTTCTTAAGACTGCCTAGTGGTATAGATATACTTTCTAGCAATCCTGCCCCCTTTAAACCAGAGGAATATTGTTCCCATCGAATATTTGGCAGATGTTTTTTCTTTCCGTTCCTAAAATGAACCACCTTACAACATTTCAGAAATAGAAGGCTGAGCTTCTTTGTTGACTCTACAGAAAGATCAGACTTCAGAAAGCCACCTTTATGTAAGACTTTGTGTAATGATTTTCTTTTCCCTTTCTCTTCTCTGGAAAATAACAGCTTTTCTGTCAAGGGTTTTGTGTAGTTCTGTGTATAAACTTATGCCTACACTGTAGAAAGATTGCAATACCTGTGTACAATCATAAGCATTCCCTTGTGAACTCACAGGGCAGAAAAAAATGTCAATGAAAGAAAAATAGAGGAATAAAAAAGATAAGAAGATAAGTCTACTGTATGTTTCCAGATCTCTCACAGGTGTACATTAAATTGCTTTGGAAACCAAGGTAAAAAGTAAATATTTAGTACAAGACAAAATATCAGAAAATAATATTCATGTTACAGGAAATGGGAAATTTTCAGTTCAGGGATTTCGGAGACTCCAATATTTTCATAAATTTCTGTAATTACTTCTTGTAAACTGAACAGAAGATACATGTTACATGATAAGTGAATGCTAATGTAAGCGGTCACTTACATTAGCATGCTGGGCAGCAGGTCCATTTGAATGACATAAATGGTAACTTAAAGTCTGGCACAAGCCCAGTCTTTCAGAAACAAGGTTCCTACTCCACACGTGGAGTGAGGACTTTCAGATGAATCATCAGAGGAACTGGAGATTCTGAGAAGAGTTTGTACCCAAACCTTTCACCCTCATTTAAAAAAAAATGCTGTTGTTAAAGTGACAAAGATTGAAAAAAAGAAATTATCTGAGGCCTGGATAATCTACCTTTATAGTAAATGGATAAATCTGTTTCCTTTACATAAAAAGGTTAAGAAATGACATGACAACAGTCTAAAATTACCTGCATTATTTCTTGTAATGGAGTCTTTAATCTAGTAGATAAAGGCATAATAAGGAGGAACTGAAGCTACATAAATACAAACTCAAAATAATCTCTGATTTTAGCAGTAAATGCAAATTACCTATTGAAACAGATCTGGTGGTTTCTCTGGAACCTTTTTAAATCAAAATAGATATTGTGATTTTTGTCTTAAATCAAGACATATAAATTCATAGGGAACATAAATTGTAGAATAATTAAATAATATATATATTTTTAAGAAAAGGTATTGTATATTTTAAACAGTTGTTGACATGGACTATATGCAAAAATCATGGGGAATTGCCACTTTTTATTTGGGTGATACAAAATTCTACATTAATATCAGTGCTAGTACTATCTGTTCAAATTGGAGTTCATTTTTATCGCAGTTCAGAGTAGAACAAAGAGACTATCTTTTATGGTAAAGACAGAGCTGTTTCAATCACCAGGGGCTATACGTTAATCGAGACCCTCGTGTTTCGGTACGATTCAGCTCTACTGATCATTTGCATGATGTGTATGGTACTTCATCATGTATGTGTATGTACTTCATCAGTCCAGATCTTCCTTCTCTCTCAGCAGTTACACTAGATCAATAACCAAGTAGCTGCAAGGAAATCGAAGTGCTCCAGATGTTTGTATCCATATGTGAAGATGTGGTGCCTGACCCTTGCAGGAGCCTGAGGTGCCACAGGACTGTTCAGCCTACAGAGCTGTTATGTTCCCTTGGTGCCCTAAAATGCTCCTTCTTTAGCTTGGACTGGAAGCACATGTGAGGCCACCCAGCCAGAGCCTGACAGCTGAGCTTCCAGACTGCAGTCCTTGTTGATTTGATCTGCCAGTTTGTCTCTTCACAGCCACCGTCAACTTAGACATTACTCAATTTTCAGTAGACCAAGCTGCAATCTGAGCTCAACCAAACACTCTGGAAATCAAACTGATTTGATCAAACCTGGCTGTTTGGCAAGTCGGAAGTAAACGGGCTGTTATATTGCTGGTAGAGAAGAAGAAAATATAGACTAAAAGAGATGGGACAGACAATTCTCAGGAGTTGTAATACTGGCTTTTAAGTATTTGCTACATAGAAAAGAATATGAAATGTCAGACAGCCCAAATCCCATTAAAAATACTGCTTCATCTGACCCTTTTGGAGTGCTGAGACAGTGAATAGATCTGACTGCTTATTTAGAAGTATTACAGGCGCTGTATTGGAACAACTGGTAAAAAAACACGCTATCCCACGCTCCCACTTTTTCCGCTATTTGCCAATTTGTAATTACAGTATGTAAATACACAGCAGAATGGGTCTTTGGTTAATCAAATTGATTTAATTGCTGAATCCCCACAGATGAATGTGAACAGAGTCTTCTCTTTTCTCATTTTTTGTTGGCAAAACATAGCCACACAAATGATAAAAATTCCACCAGAAATGGGAATGGGATTTGAATAACTCTCTTACTGGAGCACTGCTAGAACACCTGTAGTCAGATTCAAAAGACTTTAACAAGGTAATTCCTCTTAATTTTAGGCCTGTAAATTACGACATACCCTAGAGATGCTGAATTAATTAGGCCTTTGTAGTTTATCAATGTGTATATGTCTACTTTTTATGGAAATCTGGCATTGTTTTTCATTTTCTGAATTACATAATAAAAAGGCAGTAACACAAAAAAATGTTGTAAAGGGTTCACCAGATATTCTCATTAGTTCATAGTCTGGATATAAAGCTCTTGTCATAGTTATGAGTGTTATTGTTAATATAACATTTAGTATATGGCACATTGAGCCAACATTATCCTGATTGCTTTTGGCAGGTAACGGATTCATAAAATCTGAAGAAAGAAAGCCTGAAGATGTCTTTGACAAAACAGTAGGTCATTAAAATCTGATGACTTCATGAGCTAGTGAAAACACATGTAAACTTTCAGAGTTTTGGCCCTGCATTGGAAATACTCACGCTATAGGACCCAGGAGTTTGAAATTTCCTCAGGCCAGGTTAAAACCTTTCCCAGGTCCAAGCTCTATAAAAAATCCAGACACATTCCTGTGTAAGCTTTGGTAAACCATTCTTTCTGTGTTAAGAAGTCATGAGTGCACGCTCTTGCAAGAGTGGTAGCCTGAAGGATTTGGGTACCAAAATCCCAGAGCTATTCCCTGCTATAAATCAGAAGTGAAGCCTCAAACCAGATATCTGTGATAATATGAACTAACCCCATTTTTTATACAAATTTTGTCTCGATCCCAGTCCTTCCATGTAGAGTTACAGAATATAGGTAACAAAGTAGCAGGTCTTAAAAGCCAGATGACCTTCTGTCTTTGGCCCGGAAGAAACCTTGGGATTAGTAAAAACATCCTGGTCACAGGGGAAGTGAAAAGAGTGCATTATGGGCCTGTGCCCTGCTGGACCTGTCAGAGATGAGAAACGCTGTTTTTTACCTTAAAAGGTGTTGTTTACCTGTTGCCATAAAAGGTAAAATTGTGAAGCACAATAGTTAATTGGAGCACTTTGTAGTTTAGAACTACTTCCTGTTCACGCTGTAGTACATAAGGAATTTTCACTGCACAATAAACGTCTTTGCACACCATCATGTGGTGAAGTCCGTGCCATTCAACCCCCGATACTTCCATACTCTGGATAGATGCTGTGACCATTCTTGTACATTATACAGAGGGAAAGAAGAGGAGAAGGAGGAGGAGGAGGAAGAGGAGGAGGAGGAGGAGGAGGAGGAGGAGGGGTAGAAGTAGTAGTAGTAGTAGCAGCACATATTTTCCTTCAACTGTTCTTTGAACAAAGCCAGCTGTCACTGCATACTGGGTCCCATTCCACAGGCATTCTGAGGGGGCCTGTGAGAGTTAGCTTATCAGAGGATGTTGAAAGAATATCTCCTCTTAATAAGGTTTTGGCACACAAAGATTTTAGACTCTTCTGCCCTGCTAACTTACTAAGCTCTTTCTAAGAAAACGTGAAGTCTGATCTTACAGATCTTCGAGGTCTGTTTCAGTTCCACACCCAGAGACCTGCATTTAGATGTGTAAAAGTATCTGTCTGCATGTGAGGTGGAAGACTGGCTTCCCACCATATTTCAAAGCCCAGTCAACATGATCAGGTGAGTCTATGGAGCTCTTTGGTTTACCAAATGAGATGTTTCCTTTACACTGAGCCTTGCTAACTAACAGCTCAGTTTATTTGCCTCGACAGATGCATCTGAGACACCCTGATAGCTTGCCTGGCCAGCTGCTATTAGCCCAGTAGACCTCAACTCTTCTCTTATATCTGTCAAGCCTGTGCAGATGTCTTAGGTACTCTAGGATGCCTAAACATCATTAGCTGAATATGGTTGAACATCTGAGCTGTACCCTGGGCTTATAGTGTAAAAGAGGCTTAGCCATTAGCATACTCATAGAGACTTGCATTTAGATAAATTAACCTAGATTTCTGAGTCTGAAGGTGAACCCTACCTGTGAAACTCAGGGGTTAGTTACCACCTGAGACAGTGTTGTCAGAATCAGTTTTTAGTTAGGCACTGATAGGTCTTATTCCAAGGCACGTATTGCCCTTATTCCGCTGTGTCCATTAATGCTTGGAGTAAGCTCAATCAATTCTAGACTACCTGAGCCTTGAAACAGATTCACAAAGGTCACTCATATTTCACAAATAATGCCACTGCTAACTTTTGATCTCAGCAGTCCATGGGAACACTGATTTAAATGCTTACTATATATTTCTTTAAGACTCAGGATAAAACCGCTGCTAGATTTCAATTCTAAACAAAATAAAATTCTTTACATTGCTTTTGTATTTGCTTTGTGTGATAACTACCTTTCCAGCCTATTACTAAACTCAATTAGAAATGCTTACTTGTGCTGCAGTGCTTTGCTGAGACTAATGAACAAAGTTTCATAAAATCAGCTTGTGACCATGTGATGACTATTAAAACTTATAAAACCCTTAACAATTATCATAAGGAAATCAGCATACTATGGCATTGTTATAGGGTGCATCGTGAACCAAAGTACTTCTAGCTCATCAGAGCTTTGCCTGCTCATGCTGGAGCACAGATCTGGTTTTAAGCAAACAGATGGAAATACAAACCTCAGATATTCTTATTCCACTTTGTGCAAAAAACACGTTTAGAAAGAGGAATTACATTGACCTTGAAAGACTATTGCACTGTACTCTGCAGTCAAATTCTTCCTTTAAAAAACTAAAACATGAACATTGTGTTTTCATAAATAACACTGATAGAAAATGATAGAAAAGGGAGTTATGAAACTCATAAAATAATTGAAACACACTGATAATAGAGTTTTATTCCAGATAAATTAGCAGGTTTCAGAAAGCTTCCATCATTTTCTTCCCTTCCATCCTACTAATTATACTATTACTTGCTGCCAGCCTGGATACTAATCCTTTTTGTTGGTGTTTTTTGCCCTAGTGTCTCTTCTGGCAACAACCAGAGTTGGCCCCTCATAATTGTCCTTCTCCTTAAGATTCTGGCTAGAATACTGAGAGTGTTGTAGCCAGGCTGATAATTATCTCACAGTGGGACCTTCCAGTGCTGTTCAGAGATGCTGAGAAACATTTGCTTTGGAGAATACCAGACGTGCCTGGAGACTTACATATGCTATACTTTTCCAGCACTCAGAAGCTTTCCTAATGTTGAAGCCTTTCTGCAATTCTCTTTTTTCTACAAATGGCCTATATTTTGGTTTATGTCTTATTCCCTCTATATCTACATTCACAGCATGCTTGCTTTGTGTATTGTGGCAAACTGTGGGGCCAGGATCCTTCTTCATTTAGGTATCTATATGTGAGGTGTTCAGATTAGGCTTTTCTTAGAGAAAACAGATGTCCATTTTAGCTTGAGCTCTACAAAGTCCTCAAAGAAGGTCAAATGAAATACAGCTTAAAACTATGAACCTCCATTGGCCACAAAAGGGTTTATTTTAACTAACAGAAACATATATATATATATAAACACACACATATATATATATTAGTTCAGAGTTCTATATCTATACAGGAATCTGGCCATAAAATGAACATAAACTGTCTAGCATAAATCATATGATCTTTAATAATAAGTATGGCATATAAATGGATACCATAACAAAACATACAAATAAAAGAAGCAAATTTGTTGTCTAGTCCTTTATACTGCTTTGCTTTCCCCACCCTGCCACAACACGCCTATATTGTCACAGTTATTTACTTTTTTTCTGGTGTTGAGCTTTCATTGTCCACTGAATACTTCAACACTGAAAGTATTGTACTTAACCTAACTACTCAATGAAGTAATCCAACAGCATATTATAGGTGCCTACAGAAACAGAAACATCCTGGCCATAAAAAATAATGCCCTTGAAAAGCTATTTGGAGAAACATTTCATTCCCTTTAGTCTTTCAGAATGAAGATGTGTTGTAGGAGGTATTTTATACATGCAAATGCTTCATTTTCTTTCTTTAAGTCTTTATAGTACTATTTGTTTTCAAATGAGTTTTGTGGTTGTTTCATACAGGGAATGCAAAACCCAGGGTACATGTCACCATTCTGTGGCTTGCCATATACTTTTCTTTAATAAATCATCATTGGAGATGTGAACAAGTTTAATTTCACAATGTAAATATTTCCCTTTCCAATTTGTGTGTTTGTAAGTGTGTGCCAAAACCAGATTTTTGTAAAAAGCAATAATCTAAAAACCCACAAATTTGGCACAGCATGAAGATATGCCAAATAATACTCCCATGGAAAAACTGCAAATGTTACACACCATTTATATTTATGAACCCTGAGCTCAAAGAAATACCTGTGTTTTTATTTAACTTTGTTTGGAAGCCATATTCAGTGATTTCTGGACTCTTGGTAACATAACGATGTATATAGATCATAAATGACCCTCCTGCTGTTTGTCTGCCCAGAACAGACCTTTAGGTAAATAAACAATCTCAAACATAACTAAAGTATCGGTATATTCCAGACTTCAGGAAAACTCTGAAAACATGAATACTGGAAAGAGTATCAGTTACACAGAGTTATTGAACAATTTAGGTTGGAAAGGACCTTTAAAATCAAAGAGTCCAATCATTGACCAAACACTGCCAAGCTTGCCATTATGCTATATTTTTAGGCATTATATCTACATGTCTTTTAAATACCTGCAGAGTGGTATTTCAAACAGATGGAGAAAAATAATTACTCAGTTTAAAACTGTTTATTCTCTATTTAGTCTGCTTTCGCATGATAGGATAGTGATAGGAAAGCAGAAATGCTACTGAAGCCCACTGCCTTGCACCTTTTGAACACAGCTCTGCCGTGTTACAGGTTACAGCCGTGTTAGCCAGCAATAAAAAGGGAGAAGAGCACTTGTCAGACACGTTCCAGAGGAATAGTTGGAAGAGACAGGCTCCAGCAATATGGATATCTGCTATGGCTCACCTTCAGCTCAGGTAAATTAGAGGTGTCTCTACATTATGCTTATCTGTGACAGTAGCAGGAAGCCAAGCAATTTTTGGAACTGCTTTTCACTGCTTATTTGGTCAATTGGACCTCAAATAGAGAACTAAATTGAAGGATTCTGTTAGTGCCCACTAATCCAGCAGGGAATCAGAGACTTCTGATTCAAGAAGATAGAGAATTCATCACTTGGGTGATGAAGTTTATTGTTAAGAGGTTATGATTACACATAAAAAAGACTTAGCTTATTTTTATTGAGTTTCTTTCTGTTATGTCTGAACCAGTTTCATCTGATATTAACTGGATTTACGTCTCAGTTACTTGCTAGAACAAAAATTCTGTGGCATAAATGGCCTTCCAACACACTAGAAAAAACAGATTAGAAAATACAAATCTACTTTTTGGAAGGGTCAATGCAACAAAAAATAAAATTCTTTAATCCTGCGTGCTTGTTTTATGTCCTGGAAACCAGTCAAGCTTAGACTGTACAAGGATATACACCTCAGCCACAAGAGCAACTACGCAGACTAACACAGCCTTTGTGGGCTCTGTACAGCTGCAGCTCCCATTCATCCGCTGTCTGAAGTCACCTCCTTTATCACTAACTTAGTGTTTGTGCACTACCCTGACATTGTATCTCTGCTACTTTTGTGACAGCAATAAAGACATATTCTAGAAGGAATACAGCTGACATGCTGTAAGTGTGTTCCGGTTACTGTGTCCTTTCAGACAGTACAGTGGAACAGCTAAATAAAGGCAGAGGTTCAGCCATTTCCCAGTGCTGTGCATCCCAGTTTCCTCAGGAGCAGAACTTGTGGTGCAGTCTGTGCTGCTGGCTCTCAGTTCAGCTGGACCTGGACAGGCCAGACCCTTTCATCTTCAGGGCTCACTGTCATAAGTGAGACTTTAGACACAGAGCTTTTTGGGAAAAGCCCTCACACCCTTTCTCTCCAAATTCCAGGCAACATTGGTGTCCAAATAAAACCTAAGGAAAAAAAAGTACATTGCCAATTAGCCAATAAAAACTTGAAGCTTTAGAGGCATATATATCAGAGAGATTTCACATTTGTATTCTCTCAGTCATACTTCTTTACCCTCACTCCTCTCAATATGTTATATTTGGCCACATTTCTGGATCTGCTCTACTTCAGCTCTTTTGGACTCCAGGAAATCTATAATTATTATTTAAGAACCAGAGCTTTGTCAAAGCAATACAGCCCAATTAATCTTGTTTCTTGTAATAAATCTAATAAAAATTGAGGTTTGGAAAATATACTCATATTGTGAAAAGTAGAAACAAACCACCGAGGCAGACTTAAATGTCCTCTGACTGGTTAAAGCTTTTTAACGATCTAATAAGCCCTAGAGCAAACAATCACCACCATTTTGGACACTGTGATTTCCAGATGTAGTAGCCACAGAAGAGGAAAGTTCCAAGAACAACATGATTTCTGGGGACACTGATGGTTAGATGATAGGCTCTCATTATCAGACTTGGTGATTATTTTCAGGGCTTATACCACAGTTCCTAACATTGTTTTTGTTAAACAGAAGACTGCCAGAAGCAAGCTAATAGCTAGGTTTTGTGTTATTCTCTATTCTTAAAAGTATTTTCATTATCATACAATCAGCTAGCAAGCTGCTTGCACTAGCTCTATGCAGATATCCAGATCTTCCAGATCTGGTTCATACACAGTCATCCCCAGAGATCAGGGGTGCTCCTTGAAAGAACAACATTTGCTAATCAGAGTAAGGCACCACAGGCCAAGACTCAGGCATAATCCTCTGAACTGCCATCCTGTGAATCAGTGTCAGACATACTGTGTATGTATTTTACTGAATGGAATTCCACTAAAACATGTCCATCAGGGTGTGGCTCCTCTTGATAGAAATATAGCCAACCAATTAACTTCACTCATGTTTTATCCAAATAAAAAGTGCACGACTAGGGAAATTGTTCAACAGAAATGAAATAGCCCTAGCTCCCCTTTGCCAGCCAGAAATCTGCCTATCAGAAATGCATTGCTATTGGAGGTAAGGAGAGAGCCTTGGCAAGTACAAATACCCCGCAACAGGAAGTCCTTTAGCCTCTTAGAAAAGAAATTTCAGTACTGACAAAACCAAGACCACAAGAGCATCCACAGATTCTTGAAATTAATCCTTCCTGATTTAAAGTGGAAGACAGCAAAATTTTTATTGAATCATCCTACTGCTCTCAAATTATAATGTGCTCTACTAGATTGCAGGTCAGTCACACCAATCTGGAGGATATTATTTTTTCTCCCTTTCCCCCCCCACTTATTCTTTTCACTCCGACAGCACTATTGATGAAGACCTCAGGAAAAAAATGCTAGCGTCCAAGACACTTTGATGGCCTTTCCACTGTGTAATTATACTTACTCTTGATAACACTAAAGACATGCCTTATTGGTAGTGGCACAGGCTGCTTTCCTTTTCACAGAGAGATGGATTGTTTCTGCAGGCCTTGATGGCCTTCAAATTATCTGAGCACAGAAAAGAGAGCAGAGTGAATTTTATTTTAACTCATTTTATTTCTAAATTTATTTCCCAGTAGCTAGAAGGTGATGACTGCCCCAGCAGTCAAGTCAATTGTTATCTGTGGGACTTGATTATGTTTAGACCCAGTCTCTCATTTTGAGCAAGACACAGTTAATGAGGAGAGAAATGAAAAGTGCATTGAGTCACAGTGTGTTTGTGGTAATTTGTGACACATTCACTCTACTCAGTTCTTTGTTTATTCCTTCCCCTTCCATGCAGGTCCTGTAGAAAAAGGAACAGATAAGCGAATTCAGTGGTAGACAGTTAAGGGTGTTGAAAGTAATGAATCTATATCTCTCTATCTCTTTCCCCATTGTTGGCAGTAATTGGAGCAGTGTTCATCTATACAGTAAAATGCCAGTGAAGCCCATCTTAATGAAACATCTTTTTTTCCATTATTTTGCAACACATTTTTCATTGACACTGCTAGTTTTTATTTTCACTATATGCCTTTTTTTTTGCAAGCTCTTTGCCACTCTTCTAAATAATAGTCCATTAAACAGTTCACAGTGTGTGTTCTGTAGAAATGTAAAAAAGTGATTGGATGATACTAATTAAGGAGAAATTTTGTTTCCACTTACTGCAGATCAATGGTGGGTTACATTAAAGCTGCATTTTTGTGATGAGTTTAAACACAAAAGAACAGCTGTGCTAAATACATATTTCAAGGCTTACAGGTAGGTCAAATAAATCTTTCTTTCTTTGCTTGTCTATTTTAAAACTATAGGAAACTGTACGTGAAGAATAGTAGTAAAATAAAAAAGGCAAATTTCTCACTGCAGATATTTTTCACTTGTGGTAGCAGAAACTGCTAATGCAGGAATGCCAATTCCAATGCATTGAGATGCTGTTGGCTTTTAATTTAATCTATAGCCTCCTATGCATTAATTTTAATGAGACTTTTTTTCTTCTGTTTTTTGCAGTTCCCAGTCTAAGGTATCCCCTCTCTGATTTATGGCAGTGTTAGATACAGAAATAAAATATATTAGTGAGAAAACTCTTCCTGTATTTGAACCCACAATTCTTCCTTTAATCCTAAATTATTCTGAGCACAAAATGTAACCAAAATTTCCATACAGAGATATGTTCATATGCAAAGAAGAGTGGCAGCTCATTCCAGTCAGATCAATTAAAATAAAAATTCACTATTCGTTGGCATTCCTTGATCAGCACGAACAACATTCAGAGGAAATTCACCTGGTTGCCTCCAAGTAACATAATGAATCCTGAACATATATGACAAGGAACTAAAAGAGAAAATGCTTTTCAGGCACTTGCTCTAAATATTAAATGCACAAAACTGTTTGAAAATCAGCTCACTGTATTTTAGAAATGCATTTTCTTTAATATAGGGTTCTATATTAGGAAGCTATAAGCACCCTGTTTTTACCCAGATCATTTCAATATCAAAAGCACACAAGAATTGTTGTTCACACTTTCCTTGCACTTCAACAGTCAAGATCCCAATTCAAAACCACTATTAGCAGGCTAAAATAACATGAGTAGGCTTTGTACAGCATGGACTAAGGAGGGTGCCCGATAGCTTTGATTTTTTAGAAATCAAGATCACATATAGATTTACTATTATACAACCAAAGTTTGTATGGAACAGATAAAAAGTTCCACCTTTACAATTTTAAGTTCAAACTATCAATTCAGTACTGCATGCCTCTTATCAAATCACCTTGAATCAAAAGTTAATTCAGAATTCATAATACCTTTGTTTCACGTTGAAATCTGGGTGGTCTCAAACTCTCGAACAGAATCATGTATGCTGGAAATCCACCAAACTCTGGATGCGCTTACTTTTCAAAGAGGTGTATTTGTGATAATTTTAAGTCTCATTTGTGTGTACCTGCTCTTGACACCTTCTGCACAAAGACAAGAATACCTATGGCTAGTGCGAAAGGTCTGCTGTAAGTCTGAAAACTACTTGTCTATAAACACATGGACAGTAGCACCTGAGCTCCATGCCTTGCTCCACAGTGGGACAGTTACCTGTCTTTTCCACCGGTCATATACAGCTGATATTTTCCTAACATCATTATTGAAAAGGTCTTTTCCTTCACACACCTTGAAATGCAAACAATGCCATTTTACAGCATATTTTTGGTCCAGAAGGATGCTCTGTTTAGTCTGTGCATCAGCTGACTGATCCCATGAAAGAAAAGGCTATTCAGTCACAAAATGTGAAAGCTTGTAGGGTGCGTTGCAGAATTTAAAAGTTGTGCTGAGACCACGCAATGTTCAGCAAAGGCCTGTTTTCAAGAGTGACATCCACTCTTGAAGTGAAAACAAAGACAGTGGGAAAGCATTCTGCTAGTTACAGGGCACACTTCCAATGAATAAAATGGTCTTTAAAACCTGTGCTACTGTGCACCCCACGCTGCTTTTACTGCCGCTATGAACTGGATAGATTAGGGTGAGTAGCACAATTTTTAGTTCAATTTTGCTTAGTGTCTCCGTAGTTGTAGAATCCACACATACAGAAACTCTTTATTCAAGCATGGGTTATCACTGGTATTCTCACAGCAATTTATACAAGGAAGCTTCTCCTGGTATAATTCATTAAAAATTAATCAACCCATTTCTGTGCAAATCTCTGTGACATGTGTTCTTTGATGCAGTGAGTGCTGAATAGTCTTTTCTTTATTATGAAATGACACAAGTGGAACTTTCTAATTGGCTGTCAGTGATGTCATATCCAAGTAAATGCACAAGTTGGCTTATTTCTCTTATTATGAGCATTCTCCATGACAGACTCTGAGTTTCTGGAGAGCTCCTGTCCCTCTTTGGTAGTTAACATCACTTTGCTGGAAGGATTACAGTTGTGCCTCTGTAATAGGATAGAAACTTGCCAGTGTGTTTTCCTGTCTTTGTTTGCATGTAGGGGATACTTTTCTTTCTTTTACTATGTTGCCCTACTGCCCACAGGGGCAATGTCGAATTTACCAATTGAAACAAGCGATAACTTTCTTAGGCATCCTTTCAGGGCTGTCTTTTTGGGTGGTTTCATGGATTGTGTCAAAATCAACAAGAAATGTGGTCACACTCATATCTAACTCATAGTTAACAGACTTCATATAATATGCAGAAGTTTCAGCAGCACAGCCACAAAAGGTACGTAGCCAAGAGACATATGGAAATAGTGAGATTTTGTTCTTGTGGTTTTCAATTTATTTATGTATTTGGTTAACAGCGCCTCGTTAATGCGGAAGGATTGCCACATCTCCAGCCTTGCCAGGAGGGTCAGCTTTCACTGCAAGAGGATGTGCTCTCCAAAGAATGTGCTTTGGCTAGAACAGTCCAGCTTACATTTGTTTTTCTCTGTTACCCATGTTATGTACTTATGGAGCTTAGATAAACGGCAAATGTTTTGCTTCCAGGAGTCACCTTTCAAAATCACGGGGCAAGCTGCCACATCCTCTAGCTATCCTCCATACAGCTCTCCAAACCAAGATTACAAATCCATGACTTCTTTACTACCTCAGCTCCTACTAATTTCATCCTACTTTGTAAGCAGCTCCACACTCACGTGCAACCTTTTGCTCACACCCAGCTTCAAGACCCCTAGTCCCCAGGCAATCCAACAGAATGGTTAGGACCACCCATGAAGACCACGACCTCTGTTGCTCTCTTTGATCTCGTATGAAGTCCCAACCAGGTTTGTCAGGAGAGTGAGGCATTGCAGAGCTGTGCTGTTGCTCGGGGAAGTAGAGAAGTAGCATCCTCTAGGATGGTCTGCTGAAGGCAAGGCCATAATCTGATCTTCAGCTCCACACCTGTACACTCCCCTCATGTTGCCTAGTGCTATGCTTAGGGTGTATGAAGTAATAAAAGATAAATTCACCTGGAGACTCCAGCTCCTTAGTTAATTTGCTTACCGGATGCTCTCCCAGATGCCCATGATTACTACTAATCACATGCACAATGACAATGCAGCTTTGGTAATTCTTATTCTCCAGGGCTTGGAAAAAAGTTATAGAATGTAATGTGCAGTAATCCCAGCTGATAGGGCTAGCATGGTGCTACTCTAAGTGAAGCTGGAGTTTAGCAATCAGAGTCTGTCACCACTTAATTAAAATATCAAGAAGAATGAATGGAAAATATAGCTTTAGAGAGAGAAGTAAGTGGCTTTTGCCAGTATCAGGTTGTCCTGTCTTCCAGTCTCTGAATATTCCTTGGTTTGTTTTGTCTTGTTTAAGGAAAAATAGAAGAGAGATTTCTTTCTCTTTTTACTCCCCTTTTAATTCCTGTTCTTTTTCCCCCTTCTTTCTAGTAGACAATGGCTTAATCTAAAGAATAAGACACCATATGATTATATCAATTTCTAATCCAATTACAGATCTTTGATATGGCCCCTTATCTTTCTTCATGCAGTGATATACAGATCACATGGTTCCTTAAACTTGAAAATATCTTTACTTTTCAGATCATGCCTTTCTTTACCTTTCCTTTGCATTTCACTAAAACACAAATGTGTAATATTTAATTATTTGATTCCTATCTTAAGAAAGGAAGATTAATAGAGACATTAATGAATACAGTAATGTAATCAACAGTTAACTTGCCTAGAATAATTTGATTGGGATTTCATTTTAGAGTATAGGGTGAAAACCTGGCTCCAGTAAAATTACAGCACTCCCATAAGATTTAATAGGACCAGAATCTCATTATCTACTTTCTGATGACCAGAAAAATTTCAGTATTTGCCTCTACAGTCATTTGACACCAGTGGAACTGCTTTGTTGCTTCAATGTGTGTTAAACTTCAGAGGAATACTCTCCTAGCTGATCTGCCTTGGAAAGAGGAAAAGCCTTTTCCACAGCCTAGAACGGGAGCCCAGCTAGGCAGCAGCTGTTGCAATGGTGTGTATATAGAAGGATATACAGAATATATAGAAGCAGTGCATAGAAGCAGTCATAGTCACTGTTAGGGTTGTTATATGCACTCCCATCACTCCTGAAAACCTGCACATGCCAACTGGTGACAAAAGGAATATTAAGCACGTGTACTTTTTTGTTAAAAAGCATCCACTTGTTTGGATGCTTGGATGTTCCACTCTGCCTCCCTACAGAAGTTGGAGATTGTCCTGTAGGCTATATTTAAAAGTTGAACTCCCATGCAGTAATTAGGGAAGTAGCAGAACAAAAAAGACATAAAAACAGTTTTATGATACATGGTTTGATCTTTTATATTTACTGTACCTCATTATTTGTTTCAGGAAACCCTGTCTTGCTCACCTATCTTTGATGTTAGCAGTGTCTGAAAGTCTAATATAAATGTTTCTTTTTCTATTTTAAATTTTTTTCCCCCAGCTGTTGTTTACATATTCTCCCCCAACTACATTGGAAGAAGGCAACAGCCTTTTCATGGTTGAAAGAGCTAAAGCAGTTCCAGGCACAATCAGCTGGGATGTATTATCAGATGGGTGGGTGGGATCCTCCCATACACCTCAGTAAGAAAAGCCAGCCACTCGTAAGCAGCGGAGCTACAGTACTGGCCCTCCCAAAGCTGGTTGCACAAGTTGTTGTTGGTTTAATAAAGAAAAGAACAGTCCAGTCTAGTTCCTTTTGCTCTTGCCATAAAGACAGCAAGAATTAAGGATCATGCTAGGGATTGCAACAGACATTTTCTCCTTGTCTTTTTGCATGGAAGCTAGACTCCTGCAAGAGAAACAGAACCCCTGCAGCTGGACTTTCAGATGTACTGTGAGGCATTAAAACTTTTGTCTTGTCCTAAGGGCTCATCAAAGGGACTGAATGGCCACTAAGGTTGTGACTGCGAGCAGCCTGGAAAGGACAGCAGGTCTGTAGTCATCAGTGACAAGATGATTCTGAGCAGTTGGCTGTGCCAGGACTGCCTTTCTTCCCTTTCATGGTGTACTTCCTTTCTCAATCTATCAGTTCTCAGTTAACTACTATACACAGTGGCAGCTTTCATGTGTTTTATCTGGGATGGTATCAGATAAAAATTTACAGTAGAGTTGTGTGTACATTGTGTACACAAATGTAAAATAATGGAAGTTTAGAACAATATGGAATAAAACCAAAAACAGTAAAGTACTGAAGACAGTACAAAGACAAGAATGCTATGTTGTTACACACTGGAAATGCAAAAACTGTGGTCATTGTCTTGAAGGTTTTGAGTTTCTTCTGTGCTCCCCTTTACATTCTCAGGTCAAGTTGCTCTATGTTATCTCTACAAGTTTGGGTCCAGCCAGTGAAAGCCCCATTGATTCTACTGCACAGGCAATTGAATGCATAGGAACTGTATAAGAGTTGATCGTTAGTAAATTAGAAAAAAAAAATCTCTTTAAGTATTAAAATATTGAAGAATTTTTTAGATTTTTTGTTTGGTTTTTTTTGCTATGTAGTGGGGATTTCAGTAAATATCCTCCCACTGTTCTTGGTTTGTGTATTTTTATTTTAAATCTCTGCTTTTTGTCCTGGCTGCATGCCACTATTAAAATTTATTTACAAAAAAAAAAAAAAAATGGGGTTTCGTGAAGTTTATAAACTGTATTGCAGATGGGCTCCCCTGACTCAAAGGTGCTCCTGAGTATAAAATAATTCAGAGCATCAGAATTGCTTCCTTTTTGCTTAGCATGAGCCTTTACCTGTAGGTCCCATGAGACAAAAAGGTCATGAGTTTCTGTAGTGTTCTCTCATCTCTGAGGCAAAGCCTTCTCCCAGAGAAGAAGGATCTTGATGAAGGGCCCACTGCCTAGGGCATAATTGCCACTGTTTGGGTAGCAAGGACCTGCAGGGTACCTTGTGTGGGAAGCAGCTATGAGCTGTCCTCTGATAGTCACAGACAGATTCAGTCAGCTCTGAAACTGATGCGAGCAGCCCATCAGGTGTTCAAAACTGCAGCCCGTCAGGGGACATCCCACATCCCAGCTCTGACATGTTTCTGAAAAAGCTGCAGTCATGAGGGGCGTGAAAGACATGGGGAGATGTCCTTGGGGACATGTGACTGGAGACATGCAGAGAGAGAGGCTGCTGAGGACTTGGATGGAGACATATTCTTGGAAGGAGGCACTCCATGGTGGAGGGGTACCTTCTGGGGACTGCAGTCATGGATGACCCACAGCAGGGAAGGGGCATTCCTGAGGTACAGCAGCTGTGGGCAGGGACATCCTTGGGAGCCTTTATTACTGGGTGGCTTGTATCAGACTGAGGACACCCTTCAGAGGGAGGATACCCTTAAGGTGTTGCAGCCATGGCTGACCCATGCTGGGGCAGAGGAAAACCATTAAAAAGGGAAGAGGAGCAGACAGAAACCATTAAGCATACAGCCCAAAACCTTCTGGGCCGCACATTTCCTCATCTAAGGAACTAGGATTGTCTGAGTGTAACCCACAGCAAGAATACAGGAAACAGAGAGCAGGAAGGGAGGGAGAGATTTGCTTTAACATGAGCCCAAAGAAGGGAGGAAACCCTTTACTTTTTTTGTAGGTGTTTACTGAAGAGTTTCTCACTTGTTGATGGAGTTTCTCCTCAATTAACAAATCATTGATTAGAAGTCTGAATGGCATGGCAATAAAATAAAGTTTAAACAAAAAGTAAAAAATTACTGAGTCTAGATTGTTTACCCACTACGAGCACTGTGACACTGCTTGTCATGAAAGACATGCATCAGTTTTAAGATTTTTTTTTTGCCTGTTTCCTTGGCCATATTTCAGCTTACGTTTAAGCAAAAGACAGAGACTTTCTTATGGAATAAACTGCATTTGAGCTTCACTGCTTCAAGTTCAGTTTAACAACATTTTATCTCTCACTGAAAGTGGATTTACACATAAAGGTAAATGGAACAAAATAATAAGTCCTGCAGACTGCAATTTTCTCTCAACCAAAAGACACAGTAATTCTGTAAGAGGGTAGAAGAACCACAGTAAAGTGGGTTTCCTTGCAGAAAACTCATATGCTGTTAATGAAAGGATTTTAGTGTATCTTGAAATATTTGTCAGCTTCCATGGACATAAAAGGCCTGAAAACTTAGTATCATCATAGAAAAAAAAAAGGTTCAAATACATAAATCATGATCAGTTTCCTTTATCTGGCAAAATTAGAACCTAGCCTTAAAATTCCTCCATGGTCCACATTCAGGAAATCATCTCTACTTATGGTAGTAAGAGTCAAACATCAGTTTATAGTTAAGCACCTGCTTAAGTGCTTTTTTGGGTTATGTTCAAAAATGAAATGTGTTCATGTCCCTCATGTGTAGATAGGGGTCAGATATAAAATTAGAAGATAAATTTAGATTCCAGTCACCTTCTCTTTAATTAGTGAGTACTCAGATCAGAACTTCTATATGGGACCATCTGGGCAATGACATTTTTGATACAGTCATTTATTTTTCTATTTCATCACTGGATCTCTTGCATTACAGGTCTGTGTTTTTAAACAGTATCAAAACAAAGATGACAAGGTTATTCATTTACTGGCTCAAGTTACAGAAATTATCACTGAGGAGGTGTTGAATGAAGTGCATTTACTATTTTGAATATTACTTGCTCACAACATTTTGGTTCTCAAAAAACATCATGAAAAAGGTTTGTTCTGCTAAAAATCTCTAACAAATTATTTACATAAAACAACTTGTTAAAAATAATATAATATTATTAGGGTATGTTCCTTCAGCGTAATACAAATTAACAAGACTATATTATTCTCTACATTAAATTATGATTTCCTAATGGCATGAGGGTCCTTTTAAATATCAGTGCTTCAGTTGTCAGAGAGACGGACAGAATATGTGAACTTTAACAGAACATCTGCTTCAAAGTGCATATGCTGTAATTTATAGCCATTTCAGTATCACAGAACTGTTGCCAAATTTAACAGGATTCAGCACTTCCATAAAGATTTTAGCTCAAAAAAAAATATGGCATTTAAGAATAAAATTACAGGTATGGTATTATTTATGTTAAGAGACTGAACAAAGATTCAAGTAAAGTGCCCTTGAGACAGCAAACATCATGAAAACAAAGGGGTTGGGTGTTTTGTGGAGAGGGCATGGTTACAAATAGGTCATTCTTCAACAGAAAATATTTCCTAATCACAGGAAAAATAAAAGAAGTTAACTTTTAAACATACTTCTGCAAAATTAACAAACACAGCCTCTTCTCTCATCCAGTTACTGGATGGTGAAATCTCTCACAAAGTTTTAGAATTGAACGAGGAAGTGTCACAACAGCATGGATTGACATCTGCCTCTGTCAGGCTTTTACAGCTTGCACAAAGCAGGATGAAGGCACACTACCACATAGGGAGACCTACCATTTGACAGAAAAGAGCATTTTCTGACCTGACCAACAGTGCTGGGACTTAAGTGAAGGCTCCCCAGAGTGGACGGTCTAAAACATTGATTCATTAGTCTGTTTAATCTTTATGGCTGCTAAGGGAGAGATCCTCCTTGATTTACAATCTGACAGACTGTCATCTCAAGAGGTCCCTGATCACTGTCCCTTCACCAAATTGATAAAACAAAAATATAAACCGTACTACCTATGATGCATAGAATTAGCATAAGGTTCAAGTGGAAAATGGAAATAAAAAATCACAAAGGACTGAACTCAATACAGGGAGAAGTGGCTGTCAGGGAGCTACTTATAACTCCCCACTTTGGGAATATATGTGCTGTTTTCCAGCCTCCATATGTAGCGCAGCCTCGAGGGACTGAGAGAGTGTAGAAGCAGTGTAGAAGAGCTCAGACCCTCTACATGCTGCCCACTCACCCTCATACCAGCTACACAACGCAACATTTGTGTACCAGTGTAAACTGATGATACAGGCCAGATAAATGAAGTATTGCCACCTATTGCCACTGAAGATGAAGATAATCTAGAAAGATATGGCGGGGCTGGAACTAGATGATCTTCAAGGTCCCTTCCAACCTAGGCCACTCCATGATTCTGTGACTAACCAAGATGGAGATAGCTACTTTGTAAATGCAGAAAGTTAAAGAGGATGAATTTCATTCTGTATGTATGCCAGTATTTGGCCATAAATTACTCCTGATAGTACTGTGGTAATGAAATGTGTGTGAATGGGAAGATGTGAATAAAACAAAAGCAAAGGAATATGATTATATTCACTGGGGCTGAGAATGATCTCTTTCTGGGGGCAGCAAGAGCCAGCTGGGAAACTGGATGCCGAGGTAGATTCAAGGATGAGGCCAAAACATCAGCTCACAGTTGGTGATCCTGGGGTCAGGATCAGACTTACTGAGGGAACCGTGGCTCAGACGCAGCCCAGGATGGGCAGGCAGAGCTCTGGGGAGGGCCCAGAACTTGGGACTGTGACAGGACCTGGCTCAGCAGGGACCATGGCCAGAGAGGGCAAGCTGTGGGGAGCTAAAGACCAGCCCCACTGCAGTGATACTGACTGCCCCGGGATGTAACGTGGGGCCTTGGGCCCTGGACAGCATGCAAAGAGCTCAGGGCTGGTAGGAAGCACCAGGAAGGGCTGGTGGTGCCCTCACAGCCCTGACAAGCTACACCAGCACCATCATAACCTTTTGGTAAGCTGGCTGAGGGGGTAAGATAGGACAGGAGCCAGAATGAAAACATCATCATGCATAGAGAGATGTCCACATGGAGAGGACAGGGTGAGGCCCCCCAAGAGGCTAAAAGTCCACTGAGCAGAATAAATAACAGCCAGGCTTACAGCGTCACCAGGTAGAGAAACCTTAGGGTGGCTTCTAACACAGCCTAGGACTGATCCTCACTGAGATTTCCCCAGAACGAAGCTTTGTGAAGACAACAGTATAAAGCTTCCCTTGCTCAAGGACAACTCTTCATAAGTAGCTTTTCCACATGGTGGAAAATTACCCAGAAAAAGCACAACATAAATGCTCAGAAAAAGTCAACTAATTCACATTTTTGTGTAACATTTCATGTCACTGTTCGTGTCTTCTGTATTGCCAGAGAATCAGGAACCTTGGCGCTGGCATTTTTAACTATAAAAAAATTTAAATCATGGAAAGACAATCTGAACATCCTGAGCAAATTAATATTCTTCATTTCCTGTTAAACCTTGGTGCTTTATTTGCATTTATCTCTCTGACTGTATTTCTGATTCTCAGGTACTGTAGCCTATGTTAACAGTCACTTTGGGTTTAACATCATTAAACGTTCACTGTCAAGTCCCCACAAATCCCACATTCCCCTTGTCTCTCAGGCTTAAAAAACTCATTTAACACTGAGGGCTAATTAATTAACTGGATTTTCCTATATTTAGTGGAGACTACTCTAAACCGTAGAACCAAACCCCACTGAAATTTAGCTCACCGGGGCAACCTATAATTATACCCAACCAGATTTAACCACTGTTCTAATTCATATTTATTATTACATTAAAAATATGCCTTGTTATTATTATGAATATGCTCATATGGAAAATTGCACAAGCTACATTGCACAAGAATATTGTATCGTGAATGTACTCTGTCAGGAAGAACTCCAGAACCAGGTGCCATTGGCATTAGAACTGGTTTTCAATACTGAATGAATAAATATTAAAAATTCAGGGTGAAAAAGAAAGACAAATGCATTATTTAACAAACTAGTAAACTCAAGGAAGAAGATCATGCTCAATTTTTATACCACATTCACAAAAGTTTTTGCCCACCTACAGATGGTCAATTAACTTTTTTTTAGAGTCGGCAAACTGGTTTTCATTATTTTCATTGTCCGTATTAGCTTCTGTAAAATTTTTGTGCATTATCCTTTATTTATAGATGATTTCTAGATAAACATATGAGTTCAAAAAGGAAATCAAAGAGGTGTGTGGCTGTTACTTGATGCAGCGTGTGTTAAAAGAGAAAGATGAGTGTGGTGAATTAGCAATGAGGCACAAACTGGGCATATAGCGCTGTATGGTTATGAACATCTGCTTCAGGTGAGTTGGTAGGTCACAGAGGACTGGCATCTGCTCCCTCTATACTCAGTGGGAGCTTTTCTATGACATAAATAAAAACTAGTTTCAAGCCTCACACAGCTATGGAAGAAAACATCTAGAGAAAGCTCACTCTTTTAGAGACTGATGCCTTTGCAGTTTTAAAACATTAGTGAAAAATTATTTGCAAGTTTTTAATTTTTTTCAAGGACAAAACACAAACAATCAAATTCTCACCCATCTTTATTCTGTGAAACTTTCTTGTAGAAGAGTGAAACATTTCCGTATGTTTTGTAGTGCCCACATCTCTAGGTATTCTTATATCCTGAGATGCTGTGCCACGCAGAAAAACAATCTTGTCCCATGACCTTCTCCATCCTCATGAGTCTGCAGAGGACTATGCAGAGACACTGATGTGGGTCTTTGCAAAAACCTAGCTGTATAGGTCATGATGTATACCTGTGCATTACAGTGTTTCAGGTGTGGCACCCACTTTCCTATCTCTCCACAGTCCAGCCTTGTACCTTTAAAAAGTCATTCTCAATGGAATACAAAGCTAGTGCATCAGAGATACAAAGGTACATTCAATTCCTAACACTGATTGAAAAGTTCATTTTAACAACGTGGACCCAAACACATCCATGGCAGCAGCCTGTTCATCATGGTCACATCCCTGGACACAACACTCTACAAGAACCAGCTTTCCAACTGGTCTTGTCGTTGTGAGAGAGTGATAATTATATTCATTGGAATAATAATGTTGATCATTTTCCACTTGGGCTCTACAGTGAAGGAATTGGTAAATACTGCATGTATTTATGCACGTAACTTTGTGAATGCATTTAGTTTTGCTCAAGGCAAGGAAAAATCTTTTGGAGCACAAGTAAATATTTGAGTCCATTAGGAAACTAAGGTTGGAGCATTCAGACCCCATTGCTTGTAGGCAGGTGCATGGAGCTAGCACTGTATGTCTGACAAAAAAAAAAGGAGCAGCAGTGTTGAGAATAGGCAATAAGCAATAATAAGAAAGCACATACAGCCTCAAATTCCAATATGGGGTAACCAAAGCTATGGAAATGTTAATGAACTGCATTCAGCAGAGGTAAAGTCAGCAGGGAGGAAAACACCAGTACCTGGCTGTGACTTAATTGTTACTTTACAAGTGTTTATGTGCTCTGTGTTAAATGAGTGCAGATTGGGAGTCCAGGACTCAATTAAAAACACTATAAACGAAATAGAAGAGTACAAAGGCAAGGAGACAGCATGATAAGCCCACACTCTAGGGCACTGTGATTGGGAAAACATCATACCATATAGAAGATGTATCCAGATCTAAAGGAGCAGCAACGAATGTTCAAAGGGAACATCTAAATGATTCAGTAGTAGTGTTGAGAGAGTCTGTGACACAGGGAGAAACTGTAGCTGAGGAGAAAGAAGATAAGAAGAAGAGACCCTTTATCTCAAAGCCCAAAATCCCATACACCTGACAAAAATTCGACATGGCTATCAGTATATATCTAGTGTTGAAAAGTATTTACTTCAACGGTATAGTGTGCTCCAGAGAATGTAAGAATTCCTTCAGAGCTGTAATTTTTCCTTTTTTAGTATTACAGGAGCATCAGTACTCTACTGAAAATATGGTTCATGGGGCATATCTTCCAATAGGCCTAAACTCTCTCTATGCTTCAAATAACTCACACATACACACAAATCAAATCAAATAATCAGAAACATGATGTGAGCAATAATGATTAATGAAAGAGACAGGGATCAATGAATTACATGCCACTCTTTGAATTACTCAGTTAGGATTTAGATACTATGAAATCAGTGGTTGTAAATTCTGATGACAAGGTAATTTTGTTGTCTCTTTTAGAGCCCCACAACCACAACAGCAGTGTTTCAGGCAGTGTATTAGTCAAGTAGGATGGAACCACCAACCACCTGCAAGTCACTAGCCTTTGCAAACAAGTTATTGTCACTTTTGATTCTGTTAGCAGTATCACTGGTTTCATCTCACAAGACAGTCGGTTAATAAAGCCATTATAATGAAGATAAACAGTTGTTGCTTCTGTTTTGATTTAGCTGCAAGAAAGCAATAGTTAGAGATGTCAAATTTCTTTAAATGGCCAAAACTGAGATGCATATTCAGAAGCAGAACCTGAGACACCTGAGAAGACTGAAGTCCTTGCAGGGTTCAAGGTCCTTTAGCTGAACAGGGAGCTCCTAAATACAGCTTTAAGAATAAGGACTGCATCCATTTTTAGGCATTTACCTCATTGCATTTATCTTTGTCTGCTTTTATGGATGATGATTCTGTCTCCAAGGAACACTTTTGCCTACGGCACTACCTCGTGACGACATTGTTGGTGTTTCCAAAGGAAGAAAACTTCCACCTCTCAAAACACTTGTGCACAGACTTAGGAGAATAGTTCTCTCACACCCAAATCTGTCTCAGCCATCTCTGTTGTGGGATCTCCTCCTGAGATGACCTCACATGCCATTAAGGCTGAGGGGGCAATATGACCCTTGTTAAGAAAGGCCACGCTGTCATCAGCCTCAGGGCAGATGAGAGCTGTAGGCAAACTGAGTTCAGAGAGTTTTCAGGCTGTCAACAAGGACAGTATGAACGCTGGGTACTCATGCTGAGATATCCAGTAAGATAATAATGACTGTTTCATTACTATGTTGTGTTTAAAACTATTCTCTCATTTCTCTTAATTAATGTTTAGGTCGCACATGTGGAAAACTCTATAAAAAGAAGCTGTCCATTGTTATTTATTTCAGCCTGGATTTGTTGTAATGCCTGCAGAAACTGTTCAGAGATGCTACATAGTGATACTAATACATTATCCACAGACCACAGCCCCCCCACGCCCCCACCCCATATTCTTGTATTTTACAACCTGCAATTGCATAGAATCACTTATTGCCAAGTGGTCATTTTCTCACATTTGTTATGACAACAGGATAAATGCCAACGTTTGTCAACATCTTGTAAATGATGAGTCTTAATGAGGCAATCTAGTGTTTCACCCCTCTGAGGAATCTCATAATAGGATGAGCAAAATATCAGGTTAAAGGAAGTGGGAGGTAATCCCAGGGGACAGACCTTTTCTTGTACAATATATTCCTCAAGGTTTTGCTTGGAGTGGGTTCTAGGATGCAGGCCAATTTGGCGTACCCCCTTGTACGAAATTTTAATTGTATTTTTATCAAATCCAGCAGAAATGCAGTCTGCATGTTGAATCTGTCAGTAAGCAGTGCCCTGTGAGAAAATAACAATATGAGCTTTGAGAACTTTCACCTAATACATGAACTTAAAGTTACTCTTTCTAAGATGAAGAATATACCTAATGTGCATGCTCTTGATCTGTCCTGATTGTTTGATTTGTTTGATTGGGGTTTTTTTACTTTGATTTTGTAAAATGGATTTTTGCTTTTTGTACTTGCTAATTTATTTCAGGAAGTTTCTCTGAAAAAAATGCAAAGTGCATTTCTTTTTAGTTATAAGCCAAAGGGGAAGAGAATTCTTGCATTGCCTCTGAGCTTTTTAACGTATTGCATTTTTTTATATATATGTATACTATTCAGCATGTCAGAATGCTATGTCTCAAAAACTTGAGTAAATAAAGTGTGTGAGAGGGCCCTACAAAGAAAATACTTAATTAGAACAAGACGGATTTTTCAGAAACAAGTACTATCACTTCATCACTCTATAAATGATACTATAGATAATCAAGAGATATTGTGTTTTGATAACAAGAAACATATATGATTTAGGATCCACCCAATTGTCTAGCAGAATTAAAGTTCATTAGAAATTTTTTTGTATCTTACAGGTTTTTAATTTATTTGGGTCAAACTGAAAACTCAAAGAACATCAGAGATTTCATGAACTTAGAGAATTCTAAAATAAGGAAGCACTAAACTGTAGTACTGTTTAGGCTGTTAAAAAAAATCCACTGGAAAATTACTCAATTAAGTCAACATATTCTAGTAGAATATACTGAATTTCATCAAAATCATTCATGCAAAGTGATGAAAATTTTAGAATTTCTTTAAGGTCACGTAACTTCATTTCAATATTTTATATATCATGTAGAAAAATAGTCATGAAGTGCTTCTGTAAACATATTCATTTTTTTTTAAAACAGAAGTGTGGGGAGGTGCTGAAAAATGAATTTCCTAAAAGTCTCATAAATTTCAATTCTTCGTTTTTATTCTGGCTGAGAATAATTCTTAAATCTCAAAATTTCTTCTGGGACAGACATTTCAGATGTTACTACACAAATGATGAGGGACCCATGTTAATTCTCTAAGATATCTTCACAGCACCCATCTCAGTCTGTGGGGGTTTTTTCTCACCACATCTCCTCTCTTCCTCATAGTGCCCTCTGCATCTCCTGGGATTTCCTCTGCATCTCAGTGTCTTGACGAAAGCAATGTATTGATGTATTCTAATTTTCACTTTTGCTGTTCATCTGCATACTGGAGACATAGTTTAATTGGATTGGATTGGCCATGACTGTGCCTTCTCCTGCCAACAGAACTGATGCTGTAGTCTTTTCCTACTAATTGTTTGTATAACAACTGTTAATGTTAATCAGAACAACTGCAACTGGCTCTGGTTTGCATCTGTTTTGTATTAATCGTCATTTAAGTGTTGACTTAGAGTCCAAGAAAGGAAGGGAGACCTGTGTTACACCTGTGCACTGCTAACAAGCCCCTAGAGCAGCATACTATTTTGAACTTTATTAGCCACTGAATTTCAAGTAGGACAAATTGTCAGTGTTTGCATTTGTAGATTCCTTCACTGAGACTGTTTATATAAATATAAGCAAGAAGGAAAGACAGAGAAATGCATGCAGGGAGAAGGACAAGGACAGGTTGGTCCAACCATGGACCTAAGTGGAATAGAGTTTTCTGATTTAGACAAATCCTGTGAAGAGACACAGACTTTGGAATTCTCCTTGTCACAGAACAGATTTTGTGACTTACAAAAGTTATCCACTGAAGTCAACTAAAAAAAGGCAGGTGAGCCAGGTATGTGGTGCTTTTGCAGATGAATGGTGAGGAGTGGAAACAGTGCTAGCAATGATCAGAAAACATCCATGTAGTAGTCAGGGACCTAAAACAGCCTTCATAGGAAATAAAATAAATCACTGGTTCCTTCCTTAATTCTGTAGGGCTTAGAGGTGATTACATAGGAAAATTTTTGTTTCTTGAGGCAAAAATCTAAATTTCAGATGACGGTAAAGGGTTTTGATACAAATGAAAGCACAACACTGAAGGATGTACTATCTACAGGCAGACCATACTCTTTAATCCCACTGTAGCTCTTTCTCCATTAAATAGAAGTGGCAAGATTTCAAGAACAATTTGGAAAGGAAGGTATAGAAGGACTTGGCCTTCTGACGGTCCTCTTCAATCTTTTCATATGCCAAAAAGATAAAACATTTTTTGAAGGAGACCAGTATGAACTACCAGTAATAGGCCACCCACCTTCCTAGCACTCACACTTTCTCTTGCTGAGATATCTCTAAATCTTCTCTAATTTCATAAATGCAAAGTACATTCACACATAAAATATGTATTTATAGTAAAGATTTGGGAGGAGGGAATAAAAACAACTGGGAGTTCAATTGAGCCTATCATAACTGCTACTTTCACTTTAGTAAAATAAAATAATAAATTAAAATTACATGATATCATATTATATTTTCTTTATTTAAATGAAGGCAGGATGACAAATGACAATTCAGTCTCCAGATTATAGCAGACTAAAACCACTTACATTTATTCCTATATAAATTGTTTCCTAATATTCCTGAGACCTTTTCTCCCCCTCTTTTCCCTCCTGACACTTCATTTCTTCATTAGTAAGGGTTGCAAAATAAACAATTCATAAGCATATTTTTAAGGAAATTCTTCATTTTATATAACAAACATTCTCCTGAACTGTCAATATGTAAATTATTGACTGACTAGGGAGCAATTACTTGTAAATAACACTAGATTGTGCTGAATTTCAGATAGCTGTACAGCTACAGGATAGCTCATTTCTGACCAGTTCATGGCAATTTGAATGTCCCTATCCAGAGGCAGACAGTTTAGAGAGAGGACATGTGGGAAGAATTACGTGCCACACACACATCTGATGAGAGCATATTCTTCCTCTCTAAATGGAGCTTCATCATCTTGCATCAGCTGCAGCTCTCTCGCAGTTTACCTGCCTTCATTAGAACATTTGGATATTTCTGCAGAAATACAATCTTTTAAAGGTGTGAATCATAAATAATAAATAAATTTAAAAGAAGCTCAGAAAATGCAATTTTTATTGCTGTGTAATGGCTATCAAGGTTTTATCATGATCAGAAACAGCTGAACAAATTATAGTGCCAAATGCCTCTATTCCTTAGAAGTGACTGTATATACAATACCCATAGTCACCTATCACAATACAGCTGTATATAAGTGAAGGGTTTCTTGCTGACTGAATGCAGCTCTGAACATAAGCCAACACAAATAAAACTATACCAGAGAAACCTCCCCAGTTCCTGCCTCATGACCGTATTTCTGTTTCTCTCCTCAACCACCATCAGCTCCTATACATCTGTTGTGGTTTAACCCCAGACACCCACTAAGCCCCACACACCCACTCACTCAGCACCTGCCCCCAGCAGTGGGATTGGAGAGAGAATCAAAAGGGTAAAAGCTGGAACACTCATGGGTTGAGACAGTGACAGTTTAATAGGGAAAGCAAAAGCCGCACACCCAAGCAAAGCAAAAAAGGGAATTAATTCACTGTTTCCCATGAGCAGGCAGGTGTTCAGCCATCTCTGGAAGGGCAGGGCCCCATTATGTGCAACAATTACTCGGGAAGACAAATGACATCACTCCAAACACCCCTTCCACTGTACACCTTCCCCTATACACTGAGCATGATGTCACAGGGCTTGGACTATCCCTTTGGTCAGTTCAGGTCAGCTGTGCCTGCTGTGGCTCCTCCCAACTTACCATGGGCCCCCAGTCTTCTCATTGGTATGGCAATAGAAAAAGCAGGAAAGTGGTTGGCCCTGTATTAGCATAACAAAAGCTTCTCTATATTATCATCCCTGTGTTCAAAACACAACCCCATGCTAGCCACTGGGAAGAAAATTAACTCTACCCCAGACAGATCCAGCACAACAACTCACAAAAAAACCCCTCAGTGCAGCAATGTGGCTAAACCATTGTTCAGTAATCCTTACACATGACACCACCATCAATCCTTATAGCATATGGCCTCCAATGGCCTCCTTTTCTCAATGGTGAGTGCACTCAGGTTCTCCATGTGAGATAAGATGCTGCTCATTTCTTCACTTCTCGATTGCAAGTCTGGTCTCTCTGTGTTACAGAGTTAGACATTTCCAAGTGGTAAGGGAACACTGTTGGGAATATTAGCTAGAGAAGTTCTGTCTTTTTATTCTTAAATTTACGAAAGAAAGGCAACGAGGGACTTTGACCCACACCCTCACAGATCCACTTTCCTCTGAGGCAAAATTGGTTGGCATGACTTGCTCCTAACAAATAATTCAGGCAGGCTCTATCACCTCCTGGAGAGTCTCAAATGACAACAAAGGGTGACAGTGTTGAATGATTCCACTTTCATCTATTCCACATGATTAAGGGGTTTAGTCTAATAAATTCTACTATATAAAAATAAGTATAAGTGATGACAGGAAAGATGCAGCTTAGTCCCTGCATAAAGAGATTTGTTTGGGTTTTTTCCCCCCTCACATAAATAGAGGTCTTTCTAGGAAGGTGAGTTTGTGTATACTTATCTTCAATTAAGCTCATGAAGCTTGCAGGGAGGCTGTAAAGCTCTGTAAGCTCTTAAGACTGGACGGCACTACCCCATGAGCACAGCATTCAAAATCAGTGGAGACAGAGAACCCCTAAACATAACTCCCTTTAAATAGTCAGACCTTGTTAATCCAAGCTTAGTTTAACCAAATGCCTGAGTATCTGAAATACTTAAGTGGCAACCTGTCTCCAAGTCTGAATGTACCTTTGATTTGTTAATCTGATTGTAAGGGTGGGGGTATCCTGTATGAAATGAAGTTTGCAAACAGCTTTGGATTAATCAGTCTTACATGCTACAAAACAAAGTAGATTCCTGCCACTGTATTTATCATCAGGAAGGGCTGGCACCCTCCCTCCCTGGCTGATTTATAGAATTGCACATTTGGCATAGCAGTATAATATTAAGATGGCAGAGCTTTCTAATAAGGATGTGGAATGAATGGAAATAAACGGAATGTACCTGAAATTATGCACCTAACTTTTGAGTACCTGGTAGCTTAAAAAAAAAAAATAAATCATTATTGGAATGCATTAAGCTTCAGGACAAACTGACTAATATATAGCAAATTTTTCACCTTTAAAAGATACATTTGTGCTTATTTGGTCTCTTAGTCATATGTTTATTCTGTTATGGTTCCAAGGAAATGTTACACATTAAATCTACTAGATTCTGATATGGGGCTGCTTGTCATTTTCGTTCTATTCAAAGAATTTCTTACATTTGATATCTCTGGGACATTAATACTGGGGCATCTGTCCATTTCCAAAAATGAGCTATCACACATCTGGCTGCTGGTAATAATTGCTGTATCAATGACTCCTTCTCTGAGTCAATAACCTCATTTGGACTGTAGCAGGACAGGTTTGGTGTGCAGCCTAACTCACGTTATCTAATTTTGTAGCTCTGTATTTCTGTACTATACATGAGACTGTCAGACAGACCCACTGCTATGTCATTTGACTTGTTACCAGAATAAAATACATTTCTGAAGATGCGTCCTCATGTTCTTTTTCCAGAACAGTAAAATAATTTTCTGTATGTTTAATATTTAACAAAGTCAAGGACTGGAATTAACAAAAGAAGGTTTGCTGGACTTCTTTCTTGCCTTGAATATACTCTGCATGTATATTTACCTACACATATAAATATTGTGCCTCTTTTTGGTGGCATAGTTTCTGTCACCTGAGTTAAATGCAGTAATATTGCAAAAAGGCTTGTGACATTGTCAGAGTATTAATTAAAGAGATATACTATTTATTAAATAATTTTTCCCCCATATCACATTTTTCATGTATTTTTCTTCTGTCGCATTCAGGAGGTTCAAATATTTCTCATTATGGAGAGTTATTGCATTGAAACCATTGTCTTGTCTACCATGGAGTCACTTGCTTCAGTTACATGACACTACATAATTGAGACAGATAAAGCATTAGCCAGAAGTTTTGTGAGATTAATGGTATTGGGGTATCCTGATGAACTTACTTAGGTTTTCAGAAGAGTGCAAATAACATAGGGCTTTGTACCTACCATTATTACTGCCAAATGCACCACAACCACATGTGAAACTGCTTATGATGAAGCAAAAGTGTTCACGTAACCATGGGAGGAGATCAAGACTCATCTGAGTGAAAATTTGGGCTTCCTGCTCCGCTTTACAATCCGGACATAGAATATAAATATTTCTGCTGGAATCACAGGACTGTTTCTCTGAGGTCCTTTTTTTGTTTTGTTCTGTTTTATTGTTATTGATTTTGGTATTGCCTAGCTCAAAACGCTTAGCAAGTTCACCTGGAAATCTAGAACAGGCACACTAGAGCAGCCTGGAGCAGTTTTGTGCACTGGAACAGATTGCCCAGAGGTGTTGTGAAGTCTCCCTCACTGGAGATACTCAAGAGCCATCTGGATGCTATCCTGTGCCATGCGCTCTAGGATGACCCTGCCTGAGCAGGTCGGACCAGATAACCCACAATGGTCCCTTCCAACCTGACCCATTCTGTGATTCTGTGTTTCTGTGAAGCCTAAGTGTATTCTATACAGCAAAGATCCTCAGGGCATCACTGACTTAGGCTGATAAATTGACCCACTTCAGAATATCAATATGTGAGTCAATCTCAGAAGTCACACACAGAATCAACTGTGCCCCGCCTAAAAACTCTGCCTGTCTTTTTGGGCTGGGCACATCACTTACAAAACCAGTCATGGGGTTCTGAATTGAGCTGACTTAGAATCACATTTAGTGTTTAATACTTGGTGTGTTTAAGGCCAGTGATGATACCTAAAAATCATCGTTAACCACACTTTATCTACTCCTTCCTGCTCTGATTGTTTGCAATTCAGGAAATTACTCCAACTTGTTTGGGTTTTTGTCCCTCATTATGTTTATTTTTGAGTCTGAAAAAGAATAGTAGAGAAATTAACATTTGTCTGTTCTGATAGTATTGCTGTGATAAAAGTAGTAAAGATGTGAAATGAATGGCTATTGAGATGACTGATCTTCTCTTCTTTGAAAACTTCATCTGTACTCATCCATTTTACTCCTTTCCACTACCCACACTGGTAGTGTGGGTAGTCTCATGTCTTTGAGAACTACACAGCAAGACTGACACCTAAAGTGTAAGGTATCCCTCCGTGTAGACATTTACACAAGCTATTTTCTTCAAGGCAGCTAAGTGAACACACACATTGTGGTAAATTAAGGCAATGGAAACTAACTGGTCCTCTGCTCCTCCCTGAATGTGGTTTGCATGAGGATCTAGTCTCTTCAGCCAGTTTTGCCCTCTGCTTTGCCTGGAAGTGAGCTATTGGTAATGATCCTGCTCACTCCTGTTTGATGCACTGCTCATCACATTGTGCCTTCCACTTCTCTCTACCCATCTGTAATATTGGTGCACAAGAACTAATTCCATTAACAAGTTTGCAGGCTGATGGGAGTCTTACACTGAAAATAAATCTGCATCTCTCCTTCCTCTTTCTCCATTGCATAAAACTCAAAGACTTGATCTTCAGGGCCTACCCTGCAACCTCATTGATATGAGCAGCTTGATGTCACACCCTATGTGTCTGTTAGCACTGTTCAGTATCAGTGTCAAGCAAAACAGATAACTGATCGTATCTGACACAACCAGGCAGGAAATCATAGCTTCACGAAAGACAGTGCACTGCTTTATCATCCAACTGGTAGAGTGGCTTGGGACAACTTGTCTTGGGATGTGAAAGGAAATATGCTTGAATCATGGAAATCTTGGCCTAAAACTTACAATTCAGAGCAATAGGGTGCAACTGTTTGTCTAAGATACAAAGCTTCTGTGTGGCTATTGCTGGAATACAGAAATTCAGCTGGTTTTAAGACCATGGTTTTTTCTCTGTTATGCTACTTTCACAGATGCCTCAGAAACCAGTACAAAATTCAGAAGCAGTTCTGAGGTCACAGAAACCAAAAAACCAACATCATTCTAGCAGTGCGAGCACTATAGTATGACTACTGGATAAGAATAAACTAGCTGCAGCCTGAATATAAGCTGACAAATCATCCCATTGCATATCACCTTCTGGAGCCAAGAATGTAAGTTCACTTTAGAAGGAGCCAATTACACTGGGAATACAAAAATAAGTACAGAATCATGTCATTAAACAAAAGCGCATCCATTAAGCCATTAGAGGACTCTGTCCCAGCCATGGAGCTGCAACTTACCCATCTGAGAAATTCCATAAGCTCTTTGTTGCTATTTGTTATCCAAAAGAATGCTGAAACATGGGCAGTCAGTTACCTAATAAGCAGGGAGGGGAAAACCAATTTTTCATGAAGTGGTCATTGAGGTTTGTGAAGAAATTAATTTTATTATATCCCGCAGGGCTGTCAAGATTGAAAGAACTGCTGAAGAAATAATGAGGTTTGAAGAAAAGTGCTTCCTGAACTGTGCAAGTCCAACTGATCAGACACATGTCCTCATTCTGTGCCTGTGAATGTATTACCAAGATAGGATAATAGTCCATCGTCATTTACTGTGTAGATAAAGTAGAATACTCATGGACACGTACATTGGATGCAAAGTGTGCACTGCCAAGATGTTTTTTAAATGCATCTTCTTTCGATAAGGGCAAACCAAATAACCAAATCATTTGGATTAAAGCATCCACACCACTGTACAGCTAAAGTTATTCTGGATTTTTCTGTTTGATACACAGAGCTAGAGAAGGACTCTATTTGCACTGATTCTCTTTTTTTCACCTTTACTGGAGTTCAGTAGGGTTGAAAAAGAAAGCAGACATGTGGTATGCATAAATGTCACTGAAAATCATGCAAGCACTACTTGGAAAATATTTTCTCTCATCCACCTTATGAAATTGTTAATGAATTTCTCATGTCTCCAGCACTGCAGATCAGGTGGCTGCTGATAATTTGGGATCCTTTGGTTTCTCTCCAAGAAATGGAACAGTATATTGTACAGCTCAGAGTAACTGAGAACAAGTTCTTGGCAGCTGAAACATGACCTTTCGGGTCTAAAATAGTCTCTTAGAGCTCCATCGTGTTCTGCTGTCTCCTCGCTCAGTGTTTTGAAATTCCTCTGAAAGTAACTCAGTCACCATTCTCTGATCGTCTTCAGTCTCATTTTCTTCTCTGTTTAACCTTACATTGATTACACTGTTCTCCTGCTTCCATTTCACCTAATTCTTGCATTACTTTCTTGTTTTCTTTTTCTCAAATTCCTGCTCTTCTCATCACTATCAAAGTCCCCTATTAAATTCAGAAATCTGTTACTCTGTTGGATAGTCTTCTACATAACAGATTTCTCTTTAGTTTTTCAGACACAGTTGTAGTTTTTCCTGAGGAAAGGAAAACAAGAAATTATAGAGCACATGCCTTCTGTATATTCCTTAAATATGATGCTGTACATGAAGAAGTAAGGTTTATTTCTAAAGACTATTCTTTCTGTGGGTTTCCCATTTTTACCTACATGCAGCTCCCTACATGTCAGACCTTCATTAAGGACTTATTACAAGAAAAAAGGTGATGAGACAATTTTGCCGTTAAAATTTTAAAAAAGAATGTACCATGCAGAAAAGCGGAGGACAGAATGAAAATGAACAATACAGCCAACATATAGGATCAATAGTGGGTATCTTGAAAATCCGCCACACCATTATTGCTGTAGGAGATTTCCACAGTTTCAGAAGTTTCAGCTTCCTCTTGATGAGAAACAGAAGGGCAGGCATTTATCTCCCCTGTACATTGATGAGTTCAAGACAATTCAGGGGAACAGCATAAAGGTGTGTCAGGAAATGTTTATGTTGGGTATCAGAAAAATGTTTTTTACCAAGAGAGTGGCTGGGCATTGGAATAGGCTCCCCAGGGAAGTAGTCACAGCACCAAGCCTGACAGAGTTCAAGAAGTGTTTGGACAATGCTCAGGCACAGGGTGTGATTTTTGGGATTGTCCTGACCATGACCAGGAGTTAGAATTGATGATCATTGTGGGTGCTTTCCAACTCAGCATACTTTATGATTCTGTGTCTCTATGGCAAGATGGAAAGGAAAGCAATTAAGCAAGCCTGCTATCGATTCCTGCTATACCATCTATGAAGAGTAAAATCTGTATGTGATAGACTAGCTTCTAGAAGGTCAAGTTAAAAATACTAGGAAAACTAAAATTATCCAAATTTGTCCTGAATATGTTCTCTACATTAGAACCAGGCAAATATTGTATTGTTTGTATACCATGAATCAGCATCAGGTCATCTTAACTGTCAGGAAATTTGGGGATGTAGAAAGTTTCCTTATAAGAATTAATGACATCTACTATTTTGAATGTTGTATTTACAATCCTCTATTATACACAATCTTTTTTTCTAATATACTGAAGAGTTGGAGAGTATTGCTTGAAGGTGGGGCTTTATTTATTTCTATACTTATTATCTTAAAACTCTCCATAGTTTTAAACCTACTGTTAATAACTGAGAGAAAGAAAAAATTGTGTTTGAGGCTAACAACAGCAGATGCAACTGCAGCCAAATCAAGTAGAGAAAGCAGATATGTAAGAACTCACTTAAATATTTTGCAATAGCCCTTGTAATGAGACTGAAGGTGACATACCTCCATCCTGGCCTCCTGTCTTTTCTGTACAAGAAACCCCTTCTACACTCCTTGAATGTGTGAATAGCTCCTAAGAGCTGTAGATAAATGTCCCTTTGGAGCTTCATCATATTTGTGAAGAGATTGTCTTACATTCACAGGCATTGTCTTCTACTCATATTGCAGACCTGTACTCTCAGCTCTTACTGACACATTTTAGGTAGAGCTTCATTTAAAAAAATGAAGTTCTTTCTTGCCCTTTCAAGGTCACATATCAGACATGGATCCAAAGCAGCAGCTGCACTGTAACATTCACACACACCTACACCATGACTTCATTTTAACCTGCAGAATTATTCAGTTAGCGTAAGTTTGCCAATCATGTAAGCCATCATATTGCTTCCACCTTGTACTGGGCTTACATGGCAAGGCTTTAGCAGTGGGTGGTCTACAAGTGTGGCCTCTGAGAGGCCAAATGGCTCCAAAATGGATGCCCTGGTGTCCAAAGCTTAGACCATAAGTGATGCTAGTAAATCCTCATTTTAAGAAAGGGTAAAAAGTGCTACACAACAGCTGTGAGGGAGAGAAGTGAGAAAAAAATGTGAGAGAAACAGCCCTGCATACACCAAGGTTGCTGAAAAGGGAGGGGGAGGAGGTGCTCCCAGTGCTGGGGCAAATGTTCACCTGCAGCCCATGACAAAGGCCATGACAAAGAAGATTGTCCCCCTACAGAAAATGAAGAATCATGTTGGAGCAGATATCCACCCAGCATCCCACAGAGGACCCCACCAGCACAGGAGCAGTTATCTTTATATCAAGCAAGCTAGGTAAGATCCAAGTGTTGACCTTAGCATGTTCTCGCAGGCAGTGTAAAGGCTAGACCAGACCTATGACATAGTTGTAAGGCTGAATTGCATTTTTCACATCTATGGTAAAAAAATGATGGGGAATCTAAGAACAAGACTTACAGAAATGGTAAACAATAATAGCAGAGGAATGTGACTCATAACTCAGATAAAAACAGTAAGTTCTGAAGCAAGTAGACATTTCAAAAAGTTTTAAAAGAAATGAGATTCAAAACATAAATAGGATATAAATTAAATATTCTGTTTTTAAAGCAGTTGGGATAATCAGAATTACTTGAGGAATGTGATTTCTCTTAGCTAGGGAATGGGCAGAAGGAATCATATTGAAGAAACAAGCCATTATAAACTGACATTAGTTGTGATCCTCCCTATTTAGATAGCCTTATATGACATTTATAAGTAGACTCATTTGCAAAGAAGGGTGACCTCAATGCTCTCTACAGCTTGCTGAGGAGCTGGAGAGGGAGGTGTTCTCCCTGCTATCCAGTGTTAGGACACATAGGAATGGTTCAAAGCTGCACCAGAGGAGGTTTAGGCTTTGGAACCATTTCCTTACCAAGAGGGTGGTTAAAAAATGGCATAGGCTTCATAGAGAGGTGGTCAACGCCCAAGTGTATCAGTGGTAATGAAGCAATCAACAATGACCTGGATAACCAGCTTTGACTTTTGAACTGTCCTGATGTAGTCAGGCAGTAAAACTAGATGATCACTTTAGGTTCCTTCCAACTGAAATTTTCTTTTCCTTTTCTTTTCTTTTCTTTTCTTTTCTTTTCTTTTCTTTTCTTTTCTTTTCTTTTCTTTTCTTTTCTTTTCTTTTCTTTTCTTTTCTTTTCTTTTCTTTTCTTTTCTTTTCTTTTCTTTTCTTTTCTTTTCTTTTCTTTTCTTTTCTTTTCTTTTCTTTTCTTTTCTTTTCTTTTCTTTTCTTTTCTTTTCTTTTCTTTTCTTTTCTTTTCTTTTCTTTTCTTTTCTTTTCTTTTCTTTTCTTTTCTTTTCTTTTCTTTTCTTTTCTTTTCTTTTCTTTTCTTTTCTTTTCTTTTCTTTTCTTTTCTTTTCTTTTCTTTTCTTTTNCTATAAAAGTTGTACCTTGTATGATTCAATTTTTCCTACAGTAAAGTAGTCCTACTTTCAACTAAAAGAAATTGCAACTAAAATAATTCCTTTCTCCAGTATCTGACCACTATTCCCTAGTCTCCACAACTCCTATCCACCTTCAAGGTATGAGAGTGCTGTATTCACTTGTCCTATATCCTAGCAGGCTATATTTCTGTGTGCCTCTGTGTGTGGTTTCTCTAGACATACAAGGCTTTTTTTTTGTTGCTTTTGTATTCATTATAGGGTTTTTATTTCTTTAATTATAACATTTCCATACTATAGTATCACTAATTGTTTTCCACAGTTTCTTCAAGTTCTTTCTTTTCATGGTCAGATTAAAATCAGTGTAGTCTAGTGATGGACAGAAAAAAGTTACAGAGATGGTAAGTCAGTTCAGACTGTACACATTCCCATCTATGCTGCAAGCTAGAATTCAACTTCAGATCAGAAAAAATATAAAAACTACTTCCTAAAGTGATATTGCTTATGGTGGCATGTGTTTTCAGATAGTCCTCTGAATGTGGCAGAGGTTTGGATGGGGAACACTAGTTCTGCCCCATTCCTAATCCACATTTCAGAGTGTTTACAAACAGATATTATTTCACAAGAAAAACAGATTAACAGATTGATTTATTTTCCCTCTTTCCAAGTGCTACTTTTAAACACAAAGAAGAAATAGGCATTTGGAAGCAGGAAAGCAGGAAAAGAATGATCAGATGCTTCTAGGCAGATTTGCCACTTGAATTTTCCATGTTGCACCCATTTCACAGCCATTCTTTGAAAACATTCACACTGTTTTGTGGGGCTGTGAACGGCTCAAAATTAAACAGAACTGAATGCTTTAGTACAAAACAGGAGTTGGTCATTTCCTGCAATGTCTGGTCTGTCTGCCTCATGCCTGGAGCGAGGGAATGAAGGAAGAAGGAAGGAGTGTCATGGTGGAAGTGCCACAGTGCTGAAGTTCAGAATAAATCTGTCTCCTGGCAACTCTGCACATTTGCTTTTCTTTCCCTCTACCCAGTGTTGTGGTACAGCAGAATACAAAGTCAGCAACAACTTTATATCTTTCTGCTGAAAAAAAAATATGACTGAATGCAAGACAGAGTAAACACAAAAATGAATCAGAAAATGGAGTCTCTCCTACTCAGACATGTCCATCCTTCCATGTAAAAAGATGATGAAAATGCTGCTTCTGCATAGTCATCTGGGTTTTGAATGTAGAGACTTGAGGAAGAGGAGAGGCTCCAGTGTTAATGCCTGCACAACCCCCCTGCTGTATTGCCCAGTGTTCTGGTAACAATACCAACTGCTAAGGGCTAAAACTAGTCCTCTGCCTACACCTCGCTCTGTCTGTCTCTTCCTAACTCTGTTTTTATGCTTGCCACTTCTAAATTTAAGTCAGATATCTTAAACTAGGACATGAATGTTTTAAGATTAACATTCAAAACTTAATTTTACATGAGCTTACTACTCTTGGAGCCAGTCCGGTGCTGGCCCCAGATGGAGAATGTTTTCCTTTGTCATCTCTTTACTTCTTTCGTCTCAGAAAGAAGCGAAGCAACCAAGAAAGTGGTTTTAACTAACACATGATTGTTATCATAGCTGGGATTAAGGAGTTAATATCCAGCTCAGTGGTGGTAGCCTGTGAAGATGAAGTAACTCCCTCTCTTGCAATTGTGGTATTGAGTTCAAATCTGCATATATGATGGACAGGCAAACCCTGCTTTTCATAGGCACTGGCCTCAACTTACAGATGGACAAGGCCTCAAATGACACAAGAAAGCTCCCTGCCACACTCCATTTGTCTAAATCACATTCTGTCCCTGACGATAAAAGAAGAAAATCCATTTTAAGAATGAACCTGCTCATAATATCCACATTTATCTAGTAAGGATTTTTCAGACAGGAAGTAGTCCAAAGGAAAAGATTTAAAATATTCTTAAATTTCTTTCATGAACCAGTCTATCAGCTCCTAATTTCATAGACCTTTTGACACAATCAAAGGCAGCTTTCCCTCTTGTCTTACAGGTAGTACTCTGTTCCAAGCTGGAGCCAGAAATAAGCCTGTAATGTGACTCAGGTGACTGATCACATTAAAAAGAGTAAAAACCAGTGACAGAAAATTCACAAAGAACGAGTGGCCTGATATGTTTTGCATGATTCATTGTTGGCCAGTGAATAAATTTATAAAATGACGTCTCAGAGACCCGGAAAAAAGAGTGGGTGGCAAAGAATACAATGTATTTCTATTACATCTCCCCATCTCTATTAACAGAATGGCAAGAAGGGGGAGGGAGGGTGGGGGGGGTACCTGCTGCTCTAAAAGTTAAGACAAACACAGAATTTCCTTTGCTAAAAGGTTATTTCAGCAATTTGCAGTGTGTGCTTGTTATTCCCCAAACTTTCTTTCTGCTCTGAAATCCTGTGCTACCCTCCTGTGACATTTTCTTGCATGCGCTCCACTGAAGTTTGGGTCTATTGTTTCCCAACAAGGGAGCTGATCCTTCAGCAGTTACTTATTTATTGAGGTCACTCGAGGTCAGTGATGTGGGTTTTGATGGGATGGTTTCTTTTTTAGAATATGGTCAGCCTGGTGCATTGGAATTCCTTTAATTTTGCAAAGAGGGAGGTATACTGTGGAGGAGTCTCATTTTAAAATTAAGTACATATCAATAATCATGTAGGTCTATACCTGCATTGTATGCATTACTGGCAATTTTCAATGTGTATCACCCTCCCGTCATGATTTTGGTTTGATATTAACGGGCTCATATAGCTTTTCACGAGCAGGATCTTAGTTCTTTATTTTTCACTGAGGGTTTTTTTGTGTGTTTTATGCAGCAAGGAAGGGCTACTCTGCCTTACCTCTCACATCTCCTCCTTGCCTGGGTGACAGGGGATTTGTTGACATTTGCTGCATGTCCTGTCGCTATTATAAATCGGAAGCTACATTTCAAGCTTCAGCACACTCAGAGTTAAGCTGGACTGGAAAGGGACAATGAAAAATATAAATGGAAGAAATTTGAAGAGTGAAAAGGGAATTATTTGGGGGAGTGTTTTATTTTAAAGCATTTTAAAATGCAGTGAAAAAAAAATCCATGTAAAGATTTTTTAATGTAAACTTTTTTTAAGTTGAGATGGAGTTATTTTGCTTTGTTTTCAAAGCTGGATGCTAAAAGTTATGGTTCTAACTCTTTGTTTAGTCACCAGAGTTTGTCCCTCTGAAATCTTCCCCTGAAACAATCCTCAGTACAAAAAATATAGATTTTTTGATAAGCATTTCCCAGAATTCTGAAAGCGTCCTTCTAAATAGTGCCTACTGTCAGGATTTTAAAGAATTGAGAAATTTTATCAAAATTCCTTACATTTCTGCTTATATAATACACAATAAATGAATACCAACTATTGCAAAAATTAACAAAGAAAACTCAAAGCAAAGTAAATTTTACAAATCATGCCAAATAAAATATTTCATCTGACCAGAAATCAATATTTCTTTTCTAATTTCACTTAATGGGAAATTTCTAGAAAAATGTTTGTTCTCTTGTGTTCTAGTCCTAAAGAGAAGGGGTGTTTTTCATCAGGATATTTCTCCTAAAACTCCAGTGGATATTCTTGTAATTTATGAGTTCCATGTAACCTTAAAAGGAACGTGAATACAAATCAATTTATTTATCTGGGCTACTTACAATGATGTCTGTTTAGTGAAGTGTAATTCAGAGGGTCAATTTTATAAATGTGGCCACAATTCAATACCACAATCCTTTAAAAAGTAGAACAAATAGAAAGCATAAAATAATAGAGAGAAAATGTATAATTCAAAAATATTTTTCATGACCTATTTTAACTTGCTTCATGATATTTTTTCTTTTTCTCTGGGATAATTTACTGCATAATTCAAACCTGCAGATAATTTCGACCTCTTTTCCTTTATTATTAGCTATTAAATTTTATTTAAGCTCGATCATTTTTAAAGGGATGGGTGGGATAAAGTGAAGCTTCTAATTTTGCATCCTGCTCTAATCTCCGATTTGAGAGTGCTATAGTCTGGGGTTTTACATAGTAATATACGGGCAGCAGATAGAGAGATGTGATACATACCCTCACCTTTGCATATCAGCCTCGAGAGGGGCCTGTATGTTTTGCAGTGGTGGCTGACCAAAACGGCCCCTTTTGGACTTCAAATCAGCGATTCGCCCTGTGAGGGAACCTCCTGCATTTTTCAGTTGGGACGGGCTCGGGGTTTTAATTTTGGGGTGGGGCAAAGCGTTGTTATTCCCAAACTGCAGTCCCCCTGCCCTTAAGTTTAAGGCTATTTTCAGACTTGGCCAAACGTTTGATTTTTGTAATTATTGTTGGGATTTCCTCCCCCTTCCTCCCCCCCCCAGACGAAAACTAAAATTGTGATTTAGATATTTGGTCCCAGCGGCCCTGCCTGTGCTCAGCAAATGGTTCCATGTCACTCGCTGCATCACAATATCGGAGCGGCGGCGCTCGGTGGCAGCTAATCCTCTGAGCCCGTTAATAAGCTTAGGAGCACGTTCATTGAAGACTGACGCGTTAGTCACAAACAGGGAGAAAATATCTACTGGGGGAAGCTGAATTGGTTTTAATCATCTGCTAATCACCAGTAATGAGACCTACTCTGGGGAAGAAAAGAAAAACAGATAGTCAGAGGGAGGTTTTGTTCTTCACAGCGGAGTAACAGGGAATGAGAGGGCAGCTGTTATTAGGAGAGAAAAGATGGAAAGAAAGGAGGGATTTGGCCAGACCAGATGAAACTTCTTCTGTGGCGCACTGTTTTGTTAGCTGAGTGTTTCTTTCATTCAGCCTCCAAAACTTCAGATCTGTCAGCCCCTCTGAAAGCCCCGGCCCACCTTTCCGAGCCGCCGGGGAAAAAAGGCGCCGCTACCCCGCCCCGCAGCCCCCGGCCCGGCCCGGCTCCCGCACCCCCGGCCCCATTCCCGGCCCCATCCCCAGCCCGCGGCTCTTCCAGCGCTGGGACACGGCCGGCGGGGCTGGCAACCGCGGGGCAGCCCCTGCCGGGCCCCGGAGGGATGGGGCGGCTGGAGGTGGGTCTGAGAAGGGATGGGGACTAGGGGGGATGTTCCTCCTTGAAGGTGCCTTGCTGCCTTACTCCTCATCCGTCCCCCTGGCAAGGCTGGGTGTCAAGCTGGCTACGGGGAATAAACCAAAGAGAGGGACACACCTGCCGCTGGCTAGGAAGTGAGCTCTCCTTCCCACCGGTGACACCTGAGCAGAGCCTTTGCTTCGAGAAGCAGGCGTCACGTTCTGCAGGTGACAGTGGAGCAATGAGCCAAGCTATGATGCTCAGTAGGAAAAGCAGTGACAATAGCTTCGTTGCACGCACTGTGCGGATCACCATGCTTGATTCCAAGGTGCTGCTGTGAGGACCTTTGCAAGACGCTGGATGAGGCAGGTCACTCAGTTCCTTAGCAGTAGGCCCCGTGTATCTCCTTCAGCTAGATCATGTTCACTTCTTTTTAAATTTTAATTGGGTTTAATTTTTGGCTTATAATTGTGCATCTGGCTCAGAGAGAGAAAGAAAGCCCTTAGCTACATTTTTAAAAATCCAATCTTGGATGAGCTCTTTAAGTGATTATAAAGTTGACTAAGTGTAAAAGCTTTGCAAAGGCAGTAATTTCAGACACACTTCTGGCTGCTAAGACATGTCTGTGTTTCGTTTTCTGTATATTTTTAGGGAGCTTAAGTGGGGTGGGTAGCTCACTCATTGGGAAAAAAAAAGGGGGGTTTTAAATGTCATGCTTCATTTGGCTGTATGGAAAAGCTGAGTATCAGATGTCCTGTCAGGAAATAAGATACACTGATATACAATGTGCAAACATTTTATTTTGAAGAACTCCTTCACAGTCTCACTTCATGGAAGTGAGTTGCCCAACTTAGTCACACAGCAAAGAGAAGTCTACATCCTGATTTAGGTTTAATTTCTTGGTTTAGAGCTCATGGCAACAGGATATCTGAAAGGGAAAGTATGCCTAAGTTTTTTTCCTGTGGTTCCATTAATTCTTATCTTCACTGTCAGGAAACAAGTCCCAGTACACTAGGATATGGAGAGAACATTAGCCAGAGAAAATTTTTAACCTCTTCTTTATAACTTGTTTATTAAGAGTGGAAGTGAGAATGACTATCTTACTGAGGATCATCACAGCATCATGTTTCTAATTTTGGAGAAAGGTTCTCTAGTGGTTTGGGGATAGGTGGTACCAATGAGAAAGAAAATACCACCAGGCAGTTTTCCTAGTTTTTCAAACAGAAGGAGTTGAGAAGCTTTACATGTGGGGAAAGACAATACCTAAATGCCTGTTATGATATGACCTTATTCTAGTACTGCCAAAAGTTCTTTGATTTATTCTGAGAAGACAGAACCAGTTATTTTGTAAAGGAAAAGTAAAATCAGGAAAATTTAAACTGTTTTTCCTGGGTTGTAAAAGAACCAACTCGTGTTGCCGTTTACACCTGTTAAGTTACTTCTTATTGTGCAGCTCACCTTGAATGAAGAATAGATTGGTTCTTAAAAGTAGCTTTTATTTTGGGGACCATCATCCTCCTTGGCTTTACACAGATAGCCTGAAATGAAAAAAAAAACCCAAACAAAAAAAACAACCAAAAAAAAAAAAAAAAACCCAAAACCAAAAAAAACCCCCAAGAAAAAAAAAAAAA
>VZRN01003294.1:246049-296149 GCA_013397935.1 Dasyornis broadbenti
TTCTTTCTTTCTTTCTTTCTTTCTTTCTTTCTTTCTTTCTTTCTTTCTTTCTTCACACAAGAACTTTTAGCTTGTGTAGATGCATATATTTATAAAATGACAGATATTTTTCTAATAGTAATAAATCACACAGTCCATTAAGTTGAAAACTGAACTCTGCCACCTGCCCAACCAGATTTCCTTTTGCATTTCTGCTTAGCAGTGATTTACCTGGCATTTTCTAAATTTTAGGACTTGTTGTAATACTCAAAAATAAAACAATTAAAAGTCTTATTTTCACCATGCAAGATCTGAAGTACTTTATCCTGAAGAAACCTGAAATTTTTTAGACCACATAAATAACTGGGATTCCCATTTTATTATTAACAGCATTTATTGGGAACCACTGCAGAGAGGGTAGGGTAAGAGTATGAGAAACATTGTTGTTAAGATGTGAGGATACACCTTCTGCAAAATTAGAATATAATTTGTTTAAAAAGGTCCCTTTTCTTATATTCCGTACTATAACTGTTCTCCTTCTATAGTTTTGGCTTTTGGAAGAGATTCATTGTTTATCTTCCTAACAACCTGCATTTTCCCCTCAATATGATGAATACAGCTGCAGGACCCTGCATCACCAGTTCTGGGAGTTTGTGAGATGGTGGGAGTCTAAAGAATTTTCTAGCAAAAAAAGAAGTACCTCCCTTCTTTTGACCTAATTTGCTCAAATATTTAGTAGTTACTTCCATTTCTGCTGTCCTCCCTAGAAATAGCCCTAGAAATTGCAGGCACTGATAGAAATAATAACATCACTGGACAATGTCATCTAATATACTGCAATTCTCAGTTTTTACTTCTGAAGTATCAGCCCCCATGTTTTGCTCGCTAATCAAGAAGACTTTGGCAGAAATCAGAAAAAAAAAGGTAGAACTGATGTATGATTTACCCACTTACACATAAGGCTTTCACACAGTATTAGCAAAATTACAGAGCTTGTAGTAAATGGTATTAAATCTCAGACACTTGGCTAAAAGCAGGTCTATATCCAAGGTTATAGAAAAGGAGGGGTCATTTTTATGAAGATACTGACCTTTTCCAAACTAATATCTGCCACACATTTCTTTTTCTAATGTTTCAAAAGGAGATGAGTTCATTTCCACATCCTTTCTAACAAGTCTTTAAAAGTTACAGTAAAAAAAACCAAAAAGAAAAAATGTGCAGAGCCCTTACATGAATCTGGAGGCAGGATAGACTGCATTAGTAAACTTGGTTTTGATGCTGAGGGTTGAAAGTCAAGATTGAACTTATTTTTCTTACCCATCAGAAAAAATAACATGAGCTGCCTGAGCATTTTCAAATAATAGGAGAATATGGAAGAATGAATTCTGAATCATTCTTCCCTGCTGTAAAATGCCTGGATTCTCGTCTGATGTGGAAGAGTTTGCAGTGCACTTAGATAAGTAGTAGAAGCAGAAAAGGTTTATGCAGAAGGAAAGCAGAAGCTGTACACATAAACAACTCTTTCCTTTGACGACTTCTTTTCATTTGCCATGATTAAGCATATATGGCAGAAAGATAGAAAGAAACAAGTCTTATTTTAAAGGAAGTAGCTCAGAATATCATACTTTGCTTTTTACGTCTTATACTGGATATCAAAATGCTGCTGAAAAAGTGCCAGAATTAAAAGTAATTCCCTCAACTTGAGCAAACAGTCCTGAAATCTGCCAGATGCTGGCAAATATCCACTGGTTTGAAAGTTTGAAAGCAGGCTAAAAAAATTTAGGGGTAGTTTTTGTTTGTTTGTTCCTGACCACTGATAGCATGAGCTAGCAGCTGGTAGAAGAATAAAGGAAAATGTGTGTGTATTGGCAGCAGACAATTTATAACATGAAGCGATTATTCTCTCAGTCTTAAACATCAGAACTTGTGTCTTAAAAAATAATAATTTGCTTGGACAATTTTACAACTGAGCATTTAGTTTTTTCCCATTTTTCCTCCTTCAAAGATGTGTTGGAATTTGTAACCAACAAGATACATAATTTATAAATCTGGTACTTTTTTTTAAGAGGCGTTTTTCTGTCTTGTTCCTTTCAAAGCTTATTGCAATCCTAGCTTGGTAAACCTACATCTCCACCTAGCGGTTTCACAGAAATGGGAAGCAATCATTTTTCAGACGGTGTTGAGCATTCAGATGGTTTGCAGTACAACACCAGTGTGAAGAAATTGCATTCTTTCTCAAGGAAATATTTTTAAAGTTGTGATTAAATATACAGAGGTAGATAGATAGATAGATAGATAGATAGATAGATAGATAGATAGATAGATAGATAGATAGATGATAGATAGATAGAATGAATGTTGGCATTTCTTTGCCATGTGCAATTAAATAATGTCTCTTTTATTTCTTAGTGTTCTTATTAATTTCAACTGCCAACAGAAAAACAAAACTTTAGGACATCATCGGTTCATCCTGTATTTTCTCTAACCCCATCCTAAGCCAGGCTCGGGCAGTGCTAGAAGATTCCCATCTTTCCTACATCCACATGTCTAATCCAAAGTGTGACCAAACCAAGCACAAAAAAACTAGCAAGGCTTTGAGAATGCCTTGGGACCTCTGCTTTGCACAGTGATGTTTTTTATAACTCTCTGGTTCAGGATGCTTTATATCTGCTGTGAGGAACTTTCAGGAAATTCATGAAGTGAAGAGGCACGCACAAGGCATGTGACTTAGGTACCAGACCAAAACAATGTTTTAAAACTGTTCCGTTCTTTCCCCAAAAGATTCATATTGTATTTTCTTGACTTTCCAAGAGATTCTTTCTTCAATTTTACTTAAAAACAAACAAACAAACAAACAAACAAACAAAAACACTATGAAGGATATCTTTGAAACATTCTTCTTCACCATAGAGGAGGTAAAAGCTCCGGTCCCAACACAGTTGCTCACTGTCCCACACAATCACCTTAAACATTTCCTACCAGAGATACCTCAGCGTATTAAGAAGACCCCTTCAGGTACACAAAGAAACTAATATCTTTCAGTACCAGCAAACTGACTCCTTTTAAAAAACAAAATATAAGCAGAAATTAAATTAGCTCCCCATCCTCTCCAAATTATCTTATTTTTCTCAGCCACAGTTCTCATTCCTCAATCATGTTTCTGCAGTGCCAGCCACTTCATGCAACAGTAAAAGTCTAAGTGGTTTTTTGGGGGCTAGAATCCTATTCTTTCAACAAAACCTTCAGTTCCATAGGACTATTCAGAGTGCACAAAATTAAGAATGTGCCTAAACCTGTGCAGTATTGGATCCTTCACATGGACAGTAGATGTACTATTAATTAAATGTTACTTGCAATAAAATATATTAAAGTGATTGAAGCTGCTGTAGCTGCAGTGGGCCTAGAAAGTACAATAATCCTTCACTGTAATGTAGAATCCTCATGTCAGAAACATGTACAGTGCTCAGAAAGAGTATAATTAATGCACATTAACATATATACTCAGAGACAGAATATATGAAGAGAGTGCTTTGGGACATAGTTAAATTTTTTGTGACTTCAAATTAGGCAAATTTTGAAAATCTCTGGTTCAGCAATTTACAATGATTAAATGGTATCATAACATTTCTCTAAAACCAAACAAATGTGAAGTAATGTGAAAATATGGGTTTATTTCATTAATGAGCTATTTCAGCCTTAAATATTGTTTTCCACAAATACAATAAATATTGATTTTTTTTTTTTTTTTTTTTTTTTTTTTTTTTTAGCTAATTAAGAATGGATGGCCACCCACAAATAATTAAACTAAATATTTAGTCTGGTATAGGTAAATGAAAAATTAGATGCTTATTTCAGAGCTGGTTAGCATGTGAAGGTCATTAGATAGTCCAAGGTCAGTACTGGATTAAAACTGAGGTCTTCTGCAGAATAGCAAGAGGAAATTGTTTTGGAGAAGGAGGGAGATTTGGGGTGGCTCAGTCTGCAAACTGTTACTGTCTGAGATGGTCACTGAAATTCAGAGGTGAAAATTGGAGGTGAAAACGAAAGCTCATTTTCCTGTACAGAAAGTTCACCCTTTCCTTGAACAGCGAGACCTGCAGGGCACTGTCAGTCAGCACAGTGAATTTACCAGCAAGAGACCCGGGCTGGGCTTGCCCTGAGCTCTGGTGGCTTGCTGGGCTCCTTCTGAGCAGTTAGAAACAGTGTCTTTTTATGTATGCTGTATCTGACACATCCATGTCACAGACGGATACCAAGTACTCTTGACAGCGCCCAGTTAGAAGCCATTTGGGCAGACAACACGAGTGCGGCAAAACTCTGTATTAGCTTTTAGGCAGAAAATCTGAGCTGGTTGAATAACAAGAATGAGGGATGGAAAAACTGCCACACCTCGTTTCCTTGTTACTTTAGCTGACTTCTAACTTCTTAGCATTTCAGAATTAGATAAAAAAGTAGGCTAAGTAACTTATCAGAACCTAAAAAAGCCCTGATAATGTTTTATTCTTTCTTCTGGTATATGTGAAGCCTAAAAAGTGGAAATTCAGTCTCTTTAGGAAGATTAGGTCAGAGTCCATCTGGGCTTGTCCAGTCTTGCTTGCCAATTGTTGGTTGTGCTCTGTCCAACTGTTTAAATCTATGCCAACAATCTGAGTTGATTAAATAATCTAAGTAGTCAATTAAAAAGCTCAATATGATTGAACACTCTCCATTGGCTGTCATAGCTATACAAGGGCCATGAGTGTTTAATGATATATATAAAAGGATGAAATACCCAGTCCTGCTACTCAAAAGATAATTTTGCTTTTTCTCACTGTAAAATTCATAGTCTTACAGTATGGGTAGCTATAAAAGAAATCTAGGAAACCACTTCCTGAAGGAAAAAAAAAACCCAATTTGTGGCATTTGACAAAAACTCACGTGATTCATTCTGAAAACTGGAGACCGCACAAGTATTCCAGAAAAATAAATATTCAAAATATCAAATTTGCCTAAGTCCAGAGAGTTCCAAATGTTTGAACCACTGTAGATTTCTCATCAGTTAATGAGACTTCTCATCAACTGCATCTTCAAGAGAATTATGTGAAACTCAATGATCCTGATAGGTCCCTTCCAACACATTATATTCTATGAAACAAAAAGAGTTTTCAGATCTGTGACAGAACCACCAAATGGCATGCTTCATACTACATTGTCTTGGACCTAAAAGGAAGAGTAATTGTGAGCTTGCTTCAAATTTTTTTTTGTTTTCCAGGCCAATGAACAAAACTCTACATGATTTTCTATACATTTACAGATTAAGAAACTATGCAATACCCCACAGCTGTTGTATAACCTAGCTGGAAAACTTCTTGTGATCTCATTGTGTGTTCTCTCTTGTGTGCTACAGCTGGTTTTCTCCATATTCAGAGTTTAATTTTCAGGGTTTGAAATAAGCACACACTCTAGATGAGTTGTTTTTTCTAAAATTTTTGGACTCAAAAGTAGGAAGAGCATCACACAAAGTAAGTTCTTCACTTACAGGCATGTATTTTATGAGAGTTTTAGTAGAATAAGCTGGTATATAAACTCATTATAACTAATATATAAACTCTGGTATAAATATATGAGTTCTAAACACATTTTGCACTTTTCTGCTTTCCATAATCACACTGATTAAATTTTTATCATGTTACTTTTCCTTTATTTTTGGAATTGGCAGGGGAGATGACATGGGGTGGAGCATTTTCGAATATAAGCCAAGATTTCTCACTTCCATGTCAATCTTAATGTAGTTTTACCTAACTATTCTTGGAAGTCCATACATATTATGAAGCACCTTCTTCAAAACCAAAAAACCTAGACTTCCTTCAGTCACAAGGGAAATGAATTGCAGAGTATCCAGCCACTTACGTGAGCAGCACAACACCATAGAATGCCTTATTCTTCCCAAGCCACTGGTAGGAAAAGGCAGCTTTTCTTCAGCCTGTTCCTCCTACTTCTGGGGTTTTTTTCAATCATTCCTAATCCCTGCAAAAAGATCAAGATACATTTCAGTTTTGTTCTTTAAACAAAAACGAAAAATAACAACAAAAAAACCCCACGAAACAACACAGACCCCACACATATCCCTTTCATCTGTCTGTGAATATTTCTTTGGTCTGTATTCTGGGTATATTTAATATTACTGCACTAAGACTTCTGCACATACTGAGCAGTGCAAACTGAAAAAAAAATAAAAGTCCGTGGAGACAGAGGGGTGTTTGTAATCTTAGTGGAAGTTCAGGATGACATTTATTTGGTGATTTAAGTAGAGCAGGTATTTCATTGTAACTAATAACAAAACTCTTTTGACTAATTTAATTGGTATACAGATTTGGGACCATGTAAAATATTTTCTTTATTTCTAGTAAAGCTATATGTATGTATATATACATTTATCTATATAGCTGAGCAACTTAGAAAAGGAGAGAATACAAAAAAAATCACCTAGAGAACCATTAAATGATACTAACAAATACAAGTCATTGACGTGACTACTGTGTGTAGAGTCAAAGTTGTAGTGGAGAAAGAGAAGAGGATGCTAGGAATATGTAAGGTACTCTCCATAGAGAACAAAGACTAAATGTACAAAGACCAAAAAAAAAAATTAAAAAGTTTAAAAAAACATGATCATCAGATGAACATTTATTAGCTAAGCATATGCACAGAAAAAAATAATGTATATACTCAAGCTAATGTAAAGGTTTAGCTTTAAACTTGCTAATAGTAACTGTAGGTTTAGTACAAATAAATTGGATTCAGAGCTGAAGTCATGCAATGTAGTCCAGCCCACAGCTTTGCAGGGTCTGCCAGATTTTGCTTCAGATTTAAAGGTATTGTTCACATTTCAGTCCACCATTTGGCAGGGATCTGATGAAACAAGCTTGGAATTTCTCTTCCCTTTTGGCCTCAGTGATTTTCTGTGCAATTAATCGATAAACTTGCAATGGTTTTGTGTTATGAAACAGTTTCTGTGTTGCTTGAATTGTCTGCTGTATTTCAGCATTTGTAAGGCTCTAGGGCAGCACCTACTGCAGTTGATTTTATATTTACACTTCTCATGTGATTTTTTAAACTTCAGCTGTGTGTAAAGTTCACAGGCTGAGTTGTCTTCCTCAGCTGTTGCAAGATCTCACAAAACTATGTAGACAACAAGGTTGGTTCCCTCCAGAACTGACAGCTGGTGGTCCTCAGATGGATCAGTCCTGAAACCTTGGGAAAGCCAAGCTGGAAAGCTTAGCTGGAAAGACCTAAGTGTCTTCAATAATACACTAGTAGGGTTTTTGAAAGCCTTGAGCTCCACATGTTTTTGTGCCAAGGATTTTCTCTGCGTTTAGCACAGTTTGAAGTGTATGGTTTCCAGCAGTCACAACCTCCACAGACTGTGTCAGCCAGGCTTCTGGGAGGCTCCTCGTGTGGCTCTACAGCATGTGTGACTTGTGCGATGCCTGTCCCCAGACATGGTACAGAAAGGCTGAGCCTCCCACCACTACCGAACTGGAGAAGGATCTCTTCTGTTCACTACCCAGCCTTGCTGACCATCAGACCTGCTATCTTTGCTTAAGCAAAATTTGATCAGTTTTTCCATTAAGAAAAGGCAAAAGTATGTCTTTTTCCTTCTTCAGTTTCAGTGTCTTGAAGTAAAGTTACTATTGGGACAATGCTGTACGTTTTGATAACACATCATTGTTATCAACAATCATTATTGTCTAAGTAAGCAGCAAGATTGTTGGAAGCACCTGTTAATATTCTCATACCAGTGACCCATATTTTTTATGCAAATACGCAATTGCTCTATAGGTACAAAAATGTAACAATAGGTTGTAATTTATTGCAGAAAAAAAATTCAAAACACCCAGTAATGTTCTTGGTTGCTAATTGGTCATTTGCTATGATTTCATTCCTTACAGACATAAGCTCACAGCACCATTAAAAGTTAGAGATCTAAAACAGATCCCACTCAAACAGAGCCCAGATGGCTGAGGGATATACAAAAGCTACCAATACCACAATTTATCTGTGGAAGCCATCCTTGAAATACAGGTCAGATCGTGAATGTAACATGATGAAGGATCTTTAGCTGTCAAGCTAATGTGTAGTAGGTTGTTACAGGGAACATAAAATTAATTTCAAAAATCATGAAATATCTTAGAACAGGTTTCCCCTGCAGAAGCAGGTGATAAGTTGAAGTAAAACAGGAGTTTATTCATAGAAGCTCTTCTTGGAAAGTTTAACCTTTAAATACACCTGGCCTGAAGGTATCTGACTAACTAGCTCAGTGGATTTAGGTTATACTTTTTCCTTACACTACAGTGGCCTAAAAAAAGGCAAGCTTGAGAGGGTCATTACTGCCTTACTCCCAGTGTTTCTTCAACAGCTCTTCACTGTCTGGTGGACACTAGCAGAATAGGTAAATCTAATTTGAGGTCCCCTTGCTCTATCTAGTTATAATAATTCACTAAATAACTTCTCCCTAAACATAAAGCTCTTGATAAAGATTTGCCCTACATATACATGGCTATTTTTTTTATTATTATTTTTAATTTATATACAGCATACCAAATTTGGCTATGACTGATTTGCTTCTTCTCTACAACCTGATGAAAGAAATTTTTGCATGTTGACTTTCATCATGCTTGAAATGCCAGGGGAGCAATGTACAATCTGATAAAGTCCTCTTCAAAAAAGTTGGGGATTTTCCATTTTTTTTAAAAATTCAACTCATCTCAAGTCAGGATTTTTTTTTCAGAAGATATGCTACAGCCTTAATTGGGGTGCTCAGTCTAGGGTAAATGGGTGAAATTTAAGGTCCAGCAATACATAAGCAGTTTCTCTCAGTAATCTCACAATCTCTTCAAGTCTATGCATTTAAAATGAAGAATCTTGCAGTGTGCAGCCTGAGGTATGTTAAGTATTCTTGGAACATGGGCAAAGCATTTGCACCCAGTAAGTAACTGTACATCACTTGCACCGTGAATTCTTTCCCACTCTGCATAAAATATGATATAACTGAGTACAAGTGCAGATTGACAGAGTACAAGCGTATGGATGGTCTCTCCAACGCTGCTTCAAAGCCATTGTACATGGCCATGAAGCCCCTTCAGATTTCAGCCCGTGTCTGAGATCTGTGTGCTGTGAGTCTTAACACCTCTTTCTGCAGTCCAAAAATACAGCCCTGTGATGTCAGGGTGACTCTTCAATTCCTCTTACGAGTGAGTCTTTGAAGTGAGGAAAGACAAGACAGATCCTTAGAATCATGGTCTGAGGAAAAGCTTTGTCATTAGAACTATTAGCAGTGACTGCTTTGCCAAAGAGTTCAAAAACACAAAGATAAAAAAGCTAAAATATGTGAAAGGTAGTGTAAGGCAGCAATAGCATGTGGTAAGAGAAGGTAGGATGATGAGTGTTTTGAGAACAGTTAATACCTCTTTTGGCTTTCTACAAAGGTGTACATTACACAAGGAAAAATTACCAGACATTTTATTTTTTACCTTTACATCTCCATGTCACCCAGAGGTGTGGTGAACATCCCTCGTTTTGGTGGGAAACACATGGGAGCTGCATTGTGTCTGTCACAATATGTCAAGTCAAACACAAGAGCTGAAGAAGTGCCTTGATTTTTCTCAATTAGTACTGTTTGCTTTGTGGACCTCCATTAGCAAGTATAAATTTGTACAGTGGTCACCATTTAAAAATCAATATTTACCAAGGGTTATCACATCATCAAGCCTAGGACACTAAGTAGTTCCGTAAACTTTGAGCAGAAAATAATACTGCGATCTGGTAAATATTTAACACACGTATCATTTTATGGTAACCACTACTTTTGATACAGGTGTTCATTACCTCTTCCTAGCTAAACCTTCCATTAAATTACATTGCACTGAACTTAGGCTTCGCTTCAGCCAGATTTCCGCTAAAGGAACTGGGGGGAAAATACAGTGAAACTGACTTTATAATGAATATAATGAAAATAACTGTAATGAATAATCACTTTAAATTTTGTTGCCCTCTTATCCCAAAGCATATAGTTCAGCACAGATGCTCTGTGGAAATACTGAATTTATGGCTAAAATATATCTAAGTAAAAATAACTCAAGGTTCCTTTTTCCTCTGGGTGTAATAGGATATTTTCTGTTTGGCAAGGAAAGCTCCCCAGTAGATAGCTACACTGTCCAGTTTCTTTCAGTATAACCACTCTTCCTTTAATGTGTAAGTAACAGATGTTTAAGACATAAGAAATTAGATAGGCTGTGATTACTGAGAAACAAGTTAATTTCAATTCATTACTTGATGTTCTCATTCACTTGTTCTGAAAATGACAGTAGTTAGTAGAGTTGTTGGTTTTTTTAATTGACATATTTTATGCTTAACAATCAACTTAAACTTAACCTATGCACACCTCTAATTTTGAAACACATCATTTGCGAGCTAATACGTCACTTTTTCATCGTCAATTGGAATTATTTCCAAAATGGCTTCGCTTTAATTATATGTATGTGTATAACTTAGCCAGCTTGTTTTCTTGTACGCAATGGGAAGAGGTAAGAAGAAAGCAGGAAGCAACAGCTTTGGTTTTCCTCCTTTCACAAAACAAAATACATTCCCTCCCAGTTTTCTAAAAAAGAGGTGTTTCAAATGAGCTAAAGGAAGGGCTTGGCAGGGGAGAGATTAAGTTTGGGTTTTTCTACTGGAAAGCAATGGCCATGATTAAGAAACTGTCTTAGATAGCTCATTAGCTTTCAAATATTGCATGTGTTTGGTTGATAAAGCTAATAATGTTCACACAAGTACTGTAAGGCATTTGACTGGTACCTCATGAAATTTTGATTAAGAAAGTAAAACAACAATAAACTCAACATAGTGTATCTTGAATAGCTTAAAAATTACGAGCTTTTCTTGAAATTGCAAACAGGGAATTCTCACAGAAATTATGTTTTCCTAGTCAGGTCCTCAGGGATCAGGTTTTAATGCCATGCTGTGAAATATTTGTATTGGTTCAGAGGAAAAGACTTAGAATAGGTGTTTGAAAAAACTTTCTGAAATATAGTACAGTTAACTGTCACAAAGACGATACCTAGAAAAGCTGAGGGTTTCTCAATGAAGACTTTTAATGGTTAATATGTTGGGCCTGTGTAAGTTCACTTGCATCTGATCTCTAGCAGGGAGATGGTCTAGATGACACTTTGAGATCCCTCCAGAATGGAGTGATTTGAAGCCAAAGTGATCACTTACAAATTTTGAGGGTGGTTTGGAAACTGTAGCAGTGATAAATAAAAAGAGGGTAAACCGATGAGACAATGCCAGCTGGATCAATCTCCTGATAACTCATGTATAAGCAACACAGTGCTGTAGCATAGCCACAGCAAAAGGACAGTGGGGAGAGAATGGGACAAGAGGGAGCGTAAAACTCACCCTCCTGTAGCTGAACATTGGCACTGTACATCACAGAACCTCTGACACCAGTTCTGGTCTTCCCAGGCCAGAGAAAAGTCATTATAGCGCAGTAGTGCTTTATAATTTGCCCTTGCAATAACTGACCCCAAGTTCATAAGTCAGACAAACATTTTCAGGGAGAAGTATTACTTTTTATGTCCAACTCACATCATTGATAAAAAACAGATGAGCTGTTAAGTTAAAAAGCACCAAATCTCCTCTTTTTTTCTCAGCTGTATCAATCTGTCTTATAAAAAATACTATTGGGCCTTATGAAATCGGCTTTTTTTTACACCCTCTGGCCATCATAACTATAACAAACCTACTGTGCTCATAAATTGAAGTAACAAGTTACACTTTCTGTCACTGACAGTACTTAAGTCCCAAACAAGGTGTTAACACATTTAATAGATTCCACATCAGAAAAAAAATGCTGAAAGAAGTCTAGATATTTGTAATAAATTATGTAGCTCCAAGAGAAGCTGAGATTTGGAGCTAAACCAAGGAGTTTGATCGGCTTTTGGTCTTTGGTAAATGGGCGGTAAAAAAAATGGTTGAATACAGTTCTCCTTGGTTCATAATCTATGAATCTAGAGCTCTGTAATTTAATACCAAGAGATAAATTAAAAAAAAAAAAAAATAGTGAGTAGTACAGCTCTAAACACACTCTTATTTCTAGTTTATGATTCTAAATTTGAGGCTGCTACATTTCTCAATTGTTATTTTGTGTTCACCTTGTAAAAAGAAACAGACTAAGGCTCCACAGGATGAGAGTCAGGCCAGGACAATGTAGACAGGCTTTTAAACAATCTCCTCAAGCACCACAAATCTATGTCCAAACCTCATAGTTTATCATGTGTTAAGCCTATCCAGATGGTAGGTAATATTCTGGTATTAGCAATCCACATCCATTTCCACTTCCTTCTCTATAGAAAATTGCCAGCAAGTCTCCCTGGTGGTCTTTTAAAAGTAAAGGAACTCACATGTATATGAATGTACGCCACATATATTACAGTATCTTGCTATGAAGTAAGAAACAAGCCCTTAGTAATTTATAATTTGAAACATGTAGAAGAACACAGCTTCAAATGGTATGAAATTGTGCTATTTTCAAGTGCTTTCCCTAAATGCCTGTGACAGTCCCAGGCTCCTGAGGACAGGACTTGGAAGAAGACAAGAAGAATCTGAACTGCAAGTGCTTTATCTGCCTTCCTGTGAGAGCTGGAGTGATGGGGCTTTGTGTGAATAAATGCAGGACTCTTCTCTCCATGTAACATCACAGGCACTGTTACAGCTCCAGTCCATAGTGGTCCATAGTCCATCAGCTTCACGCCCAAACAAACTTATCAAATTTATGGACTGGGAAACCTGGAGATTTTTGGTATACATTCCAGGCATTTTAGTGTATGTACATACATTTTAGTAGTCATACCAGGCAGCAGAAATAAGCATGGAGTTACAGAACAGACCAAATTGGCAAGGAGATGTAGTCAGAGTTAGTTGTCCAGTGGTTATAATAAAATGTGTAGCTAGAGAAATCCCAGCCTTGCAGGAACTAGGAAAACTGTGGGTTTACACCTTTAAAAATTACTTGCAGATCCTTAGGGTTGCCTTTCATTTTTTCCAGAAGTTGTCCAACTGTCAATAGCTCCCAGCAGAAAGGGCTTCAGCACTCTGCCTCCCTGTTGCATTGCTCCCCTACAAACACCTTCCCCTTCCCTGTCCTTCCTGTACAAACACCTGCCTGCCTCTGTGGGTAAGGCATGTGACCACAGTCTCTGTCCCAGGAAAGGAAGGCCAAGATGTGAGGCAACAGACATTTAGGATGCACTGCACAGCTCTGCAGTTTAGATGGGGTGGAAATGAGAGCGTCTCAGAGCAGGAGCTAGCAGAGCTGTGTGAAACAGGTTTCAGTAACACACGTCTCCAGTCTTTTCCTTCATCCTTCTTTGTCACTCTGTGGATGTGCATTATTTTACAGCAACCAACCTCCTTGTTTAACATTGGACACATTACCAGAGTCTTGCCAAGCTGTTTCCTTGTGAAAACCTGCTTTTTTAAAGTCCTCCAGATATCCTACTCCACCATGTGTCATCGAGAACCTCAAAAACCTCTGGATTGTTTCAAGTTACCTCTTCCTCAGATATATGTCCTCCTCTACAGCACTAGCAGGCAACCCTTGCAGACATCAGCCTGAGCATTCAGCAGGAGGGGATATCCAAGGTGGTCTGTGTGGTAGCTTCAGGCAGCCACTTACATGTCTAACTTGAGAAGGGTAGGATAATTAAATATCTGAATTATGAGCATTACCATCCTTTTTATTTAGCCAGAGACAGAAGTAGATCCCCTATGCTCAGTTCCTTGCAGAACCTATTTCTCTGCACTGCACTGTGGACACTGAAGGAAATTTGCAGTTCTGAAGGTGTGTATTAAGTCCCTCAACCTAAGAAATATAAATATCCTGCCTGCCTTCTTCCACAGTTTGTACATCCCAAACAAACTCAGGCACCCATAAACATTGGTGGATATAACAAGGGATTTTCTTGCACAGCTACTGCCTTCACTGTTGCTTTTTTCTTTCTGAAGGGCTGTAAGCATGCCTCAGCATTCAGAGATCATCAAAGAGTGCAATGTGTTGTTGTTCCAAGCTTATAAAAGAGAGGTGCATATTTTTGCAACATCTCTTTTTTTACACACGCTCATCCTTTGGGGAAAAGTTTCATTGCATCTGCTACCAGCAATGTCATGGTGTCTCTCTTATTCCTGCAAGGTGCAGAAAGTACAGAGTGTGAGTGGTCAGCAGCTTAAGTGGCAGAGAAAGTTTTTGAGCTGCCTGTTACTGAGACTCAGCAGACGTCACAGGGTTAACCCATAAGTGGGCTTCTGCCATATCTTGACACAACTCGGAGCTTTGCCAAAGAGCATTAATTAAATTTCATGCTTTCCATCAGAGTTATTAACTGTACTCATCCCTACCAGCTCCCATACTGGCATGGGCTATCATTATTGTTATTATTATTACTTTACAATTAGTGTGTTGTTCCCTAACCACCATTAAATATGGCTGGAGAGTGTTTCTGAGTTAATACTTTAAGACCAGACTAAACTATAAAAAGCATTCAGAATTATAGAAGAGACCTTGATTTTAGGGGTCAAAGTACTTTTGCTGTGTTAAATTTATATGGAAATGCTTCTTCCCAGCTGTGTCTTAACTTTTTCTATACTTGAGACATGCCTTCATCTGAGATGTGTCTGCATTTTGGAAAGGTGAGATATTTTGGGGGAAAGGATGGGGGATGAAGAAAAGGGAGTGATTACTACAAGAAAATGTGTGGTAAAGTATTCAGAAATCTTCTGAGGAAAACAAAAATATGTTTGAAAATATGCAAATTTACTCAATTCTTGCCTTATATTATTTTTTCCCATTGTTATTTTAAAATTATGTCTTTAATTCAGTGCAGCTATGTGAACTTGTTAGGATTCTGCTGCCATGGATTGTTTAGCCTGATGACAGGTCTTGGATAGTGAGACTGTAAATAGGAGTGTACACTTGTTCAGCCCTTTGCAGTGCGACCTGTGAGACCATCCTCATGGTGGATCATAGAAGTTGTTGAGAGAGATCACAGCACTATGCTGAGATCAAGTAAACATCATTCAAATCCCAGCGCTTCATCACATGAAAGTGTAATGGAACAAATATACCAACATGTCTGGTATTTATAGGGTTTAGTAATAGGGAATGTTCATTAAAGACTACCTGCTTTAGGACTTTTACCCTGTGCTACTTTCAAGCTCAGTGTGGAGAACTGTCCTACTTTTCTTTTGTTGGGTTGTGCAAAAGTCAGCTTGCATTTTGCCTTGGGAAAGAGGCTCAATTTGTATTTGCTTAGCCCTAAGACTTGTGCAGAGAAAGCAAGTTTGTCATGTATCTGTCATGACATTATCTAGATAATTCCTTTTGATAAGCAGTATCATTTTTCTGGAGCTGTATAGAAGAGGACTTTACCCTGAAGTGAATTGAGAGCAGCTGATATGGTTGGATAAATACTTAGGTTCTGCCTGGTAGCAGGTAAATGCCTTCCATATGAAGAAATGATTCTCCAGACCTGATATTTTAAAGTAGGCTCTTTTCCAAATTTGGCCATTAATACATTCAGAAAAGAAGGTATTCCTGGTAAAATACAGAATCGTACAGAGGGAGCTTGGAAACAAACTTGTTTCTTTCATGGCTGTTACACCACTCTTTGTGAGCTCTGTGGTTGGATTGATGTTTGAACCCCAGCATGGCAAACACAAGAGCTTTGGTGGACTGCAAAAGCCTAACAGAGGAACTATGCTCTAGTAGGAAAAAAACTCAGGCTGTGCTTGCAACCCACAGCTCCTTTCCTAATGAAATATTCTGCCATTGTCAAACAAAAGTCCTACACAATACAGGGCATCTAACCCCAGGACCTCTCTGTACCAGTATTAAAATTGCTGCAACCTGCTTTAGCACTGGTGGGAGATTAACTTCAAAAAATTCCAGTAGGAACAAAACAGTAGAAAGCACTTTTTGTAAAACTTGTTCACACACCTCAAAGCGCCGTAAGAAATCTGAGTGAGTCTTCCTGGCCACTTTCCCTTCTGCTCTCAAATGACTCTTCCCTGCCACAGCTTTTGCTGTGTCCTGCATGCCCACTCACAGCCCCATACATGAGCAGAACGGGTGGTACCTGAGGGTGGAGGAGGGTGCCCTTGACACCCACAATGAGTCAGTGTCTGGTGACATACCAAGGTGATGGAGCAACAACAGCCCACACACCCTTATCCATCACCTCTGACCCATACACAAAGGCCACAGCTGTAGGAGCATTTGTCAAAGGAGAGTGAGCAACTGCAGAAGCAGTCTTCCCAGCTCCCACAGTTTTATTCTACATCTTGTATTTTTTTTAAACTGCAACCCCTGGAGGCACACTACACAACCTGAAGATTTCATATGTCATTAAAATTACATGCATACAGGCTCACATATACACACATTCTCAGGTGTTATGTTAGTGGAGCAAAGCTTGAGAATACAGCAAAAATGAAAAAAAAAAAGCCCAACTCTGTGGACAAAGGAAAAGAAAACAGTATTTTTAAATTATTTAAACATTGTGAGCCAGCCTCATAATGTCTCAACATTTGAAGTTGCCAATAATTTATGTTGCTAGGTACATGCCTAACCACAGGTGGGACTTGTCTGCTTGAGAATCTGAAGGCAATATCTTTTATGGTCACAAAACAGCAGGCCAAGTTTATTTTATTCCTGCTCCCATTTCCTTACAGCTCCCCAATTCTTTTTTCCCTTGTCCTTTTCTCTCCTCAGTGTTCCCCCCACTCATCTACCCTCCATCTCACAAAGCAGAGAGAGGCTTGTGAATTTGTTATATTTAGTGTTAGAGCACAGGCAAACTCTGGAGGGATCAGGGGAGCTTGTTTTCATCTTTTATAAGCAGCATCTCCCTCCCTCTCTGCGCTGCAGCCTGTGGTGACACTGACCTCTGGTGATCACATGAGTAACACTCACACTGAAGTGACACAGATGCAATTTTGAACTACGGTGGGGTTTTCTGCCAGAACAGTGTCTCCTCATTAATGAGACTATATTTTGCAGTCTGTTTCCCACCATGAAGGACAGACACAGGTATATCTCCTATGGGCTTGCTCCTACTCTGGTTTTGCACATGGGAATTATCATAGTCCTTCTGTTACTCAAATAAGTTTTATACAAAGTTTCTCAAAATACATATTGTACACGATAGAGAAGTTTATTGTCTGTCTCACTATTTCTTGAAAATTGACTTATATTTTAGGTTTCACAGGAACCTTAATTACTAAAACATTCTGAATGAGCCTGTGGCCCATGCAGAAGTGACACTGTGCAGCTTCTTGCAACGCTCTTCCATGTCCATGATTTCTCCTTGCACTAAACACAGCATTAACTCACTGAAGTGAACGGAAACCAGATCTCCACCCAGGCTATTTTCTGTCCATTTAGCCAAGAAAAGCAAATAAAGCCAGGGCTAAGGCTGCAAGTTTTCAATTGCTCATTTTAAATGTGCTCTATTATGATATTGGAATGATCTCAGCACACTGATGTTACAGAATCAAATATGTGCTGCAGACCTTGGCAGAAGTGAGCAGTGAGTTAATGAAAAGAGTTTCAGCTTGACATTCGCTCTATTTTGTAACCTTAATTCCTCTCTAATTTATTCTTTGGAACTTTTAGAACTTAATCCCGTGCAGATGAAGTGCGAGAAAATATTGTGTTGCTTATTAATTGTTAGGAAAATAACATAGGTATTGGAAAGAACACTTAGAATGAACTATAATTAAATATGTAAGAACTGATGATACTCTCATTATATAAGCAATGTTTTTTGAACATCATCCGGTACTGCTGTAGCCCAGTAGGTATGAACAGTCCTTGATCTTTAGGATAGCATAAAATGCAAGGAAAAGAGGGAAGGATTAATTAAAAACAGGCTGTTTAAGTAAGCAAAAAATTGTTTTCCACAAAAAACACATGGGAAGGTGTCAGATTAGATGAAAGATATAGACAGCTAGATAATAATCCCCTTGACTGTGTGTTTAACTTTTCTTGTATTGATAGGTTTGCTTGAGTAGTATTAAAACATTTCATGAATCTGTTTAAAACACTACTTTACTGTAGCAGAATGAAATTGAATGCTTAGTAGTCTGCCGTATGCTTTTAACAAACAGATTTCATTTACTCCTTTGAGCCAAGCAAAATTAGAAGGACCTAGGGGTCTCTGATCATTAGCCCAAAATTAATGATCAGTTATTGAATAATTAACTGTCATTGATATCTCATTTCTAAACAAATCAATGGACCCATTTAAGTATTTGTGTAATGATAGTAATATAATCCTTCCTCATATGAACTGCAAGTGAATAGACCAGAGAAAAAGCACATTCTCCACCCGAAGTAATTATGAGACCTACTTAAAAATCATTTGCCTCAGCAGAAATGTAAAGTATTTTTCTGGATAATTTACCTCCAAAATGTGTGCATTTGGCTTCCACATTAAAAACTGAAACCTGTGTGAGTGGAGGCAGTGCTCCAATACCCTTGAAATGTGAGCACACGGGTGCAGGTGGTATTTCTGAGTGTGGTAAGGCACCCCCAGCCATGGTGTCTGAAGGACCTGCGGAGGAGGGAATCCGCCGATTGTCCCCGGCTGGGGACTCGCGAGGGGCACCACGCGACTCATGCGAACCGACTGGCAGAAGATGGGGCTGGGGACGGAATGGGAGAGGCAGATCCCCGTGGTTCGTTAATCTCTTCCTCCTGACTGTGCATTGCTTTCCTTCCCACCACCCAGCACTGCTCTTCAAGGCAGCCAAACACTGCCCGGTAATTTAGGATTTAAATCAAGAGGACTATATTTTTTTTAAAATACTATAACGTGTTTGTAGTGCATGTAGAACAAAATTGCTGTCACCAATGAAAATAGCTTTATAGATTACTCCATCCCTGTATTTTTGAAAATCCTCTCCAGGGTCAAATACAACACTTATTGTTGATTGTCTTAATAAAAAGCAGTGGCATGTATGCACTTGAGGAGGGTGCGGAGGGGAGGGAAGTGCTGTCTATTTCAAGGCACAAGTACAGAAAACTATAAAACTATTCAAACCAGAAATTATTTTAAAATGTAATTCAGTTCACTCAGAACATTGTGGACTTAGCCATTGCTAACCCTCCAGCTGGTAGGACAATGAATGCTTGAAGCAGAATTATCTATTAGTGTTATGAAGAGATGCTGTTTTGAGCATTTAGTAAGAGGTTTGTGAACATAACGAATACCACAATTGGAAACAGAAATGTTTGCCTTATTATTTCAATGAATGTTTAAACAATAGCAGCAACAATGACTCAAAGCAGCAAAAATCCAAACTATGGGACTGAAAATCTTAATGTTCATCTATATTTAATAAAATAATAATTATATGAGTATACTAATCCCAACATCTAGTTATTTTTGCTGTCACTCATTTGCTCCCATCCTTTGGCAACAAGAACTTTTTCAGATTTGCCTTCAAGTTTCTGTTAGCTATTTATTAAATAGTTTCACTCCCACTCTTCTGGAACAGCAATATCTGAATATTTCTCAAGAATGCTGAGGTACATTCTCTGCCTTAGCTGTCCAGTTTTAATAAGCCACCAAGTTTTGCCTCAGTTTGGTATTTGTGGAGTTTCTAAGAGAATGGGCAGAGACAGTAAGGGATTAGAGGGAGCACAAATTTCCCTCCAGCCCAAGCATAGAGTCTGTGTTCTGTCTTGGTTTAGAAGAAGGTTTGTGTTCTGGAACATGGCTGTCCCCTCCTATTCTGCTGAGTTTACCAGCTGCCATGTGACAAGAGTGTATTTTAAAATGTTTGTGAGCTTCTTTTTCAGTGAAAAATCTGTAGGTCTTTCCCAGCCTTCCCAAATGTGAATATCTCTGAGACATATGCCAACATATTGGAAATTTTTTCTGTTGCAGAAATTAGACTAAAAGCAATATGCATTTTTGTCTGATTCCACTTCTGAGTGTGGAGTAAGCTGTGGGAGTGAGGTTGCTCCTTGTTAAAAACTGGGGAAAGGGAAGGCTGCTGGGTTTTAGTTTTTGCAGGTGACCTACTGCTACAGAGCTCCATTTGTGATCATTCCATATTGGAAAAATTCAGAACCAAAAGTATTCATATCTGAGTAATGTATTAATTTTAAAAATCAGTATTTCATAGCGTAAATAATTTCTAAACACATACAACACAGAATTCAGTGTATTTATTTGTAGAAGGAGTTTGTGTGATAAACATAGGATAAATATATACTGCCCCAGAGAGGGAGAGGACTGAGGAGCTCAGCTTTAGCCAATCCCATTCGCCATGGATGTGCAGGATCACAGCATGTTGCAGCAAGCTCCCAGCCCAACCACACAAATGCTCTCACACATCGAGCCACTGTGTTTGTTCCTATTGTACCTGGAACGTTAGCAATTGAAAATGAGATGTCTGCTCAGTTGACATGTTCACGATGTAGAGAGCATTGAAAGAAATTAAAGATGCAAAAGCAATGTTGAAACAACCAATTTTTTTTCCCCTTTCAGCTGTTTGAATAGCAAGCTGCTGCTTTCTTTCCTATGAATCTACACTGATAATAAAAAGGAATTTTTAAAGAGAAGTGGTGAAGTTTCTTAGCTGAAAATGTTTATAAAATACCTACTTATCTCAATATTATAATGATGAGAACAGCTAAGAAGCAATTATTATTTGCTTCAAGATGCTGCCAGTGATCTTGTTCCATTATTTTATTTATTATTTTAGTTTCACAGTATTTGACAGAAATTATATCATTTTTACTTTTCTTTTCTCTGCATCAAGATTTTCATGTTTGGCAGTGACAGTAATTTTCAAGTTCTGCTTGCAACTATACCAGATAACATTTTCAATACATTTTGAAATAAAAAATAATATTTAGATTTAGGGGTTTTTTTAATTGCAAAAGTGCTAGGTTTACAGCCATATTTATCAATCACCTGATAAAGGTATTTATTTGTCAGGCTGGTGCCTCAAATAACTAAGGGTGACATGCTTTTCTTTCACTTTAATAAATGGTTTATGTGTGTGAGAAGTATCAGCCTAAAAAAAGCCTATGATGAACAATTTGTTTTCAAAGCCATGATCTAGTTCTTTAATTTGAATACAAACAAGTGTGATTTAGAATTAAATGGATACTTTGCACTGAGATTTGCCTCCTTGCTTTGTTTTGCATTTAATTTTTTCCCCTATTCTTCTGTTCTTATTGTGTGTTCTAAATTTTATAGCAATGAAGGCCAACAAAAATATTTCTCTGCCTCAGTCTGTACATATATTTTATATACAAGTTTTATAATTTTTTTAAGTGAAACAGCTGTTTTTGAAGCAATTCCCCTTGGAATATTTACAGTTCACAGTAATATCAGAGAGACCATAAAGTGAAGCTCAGAAGAAACAAAAGGAAGCTAGGCATAATTTCATAATTTAGGGAATTAGGAAGCTATAAACAAGCAGAAAGATTAATGACAAATAGACTAAGTCTCCTTAGTTTTAATTCTAGATGATCCTATTAGTGATGTGTATAAAGGCAAGCCATAATTTCCAGTATATATATATTTTTTTTTAGTTAATGATGTTATTCTACTGCTGTCTCTTGACAATCCAGGTTTTCTTAAGCAAACCTGAAATAGCTGTGTTGCAGTGTGCCTGAGTTCTGGCTTTGAAACATAAAGGTAACTTGGTTGTGATTGCCATCTGATGCTATCCTTTTTGGTAGGGTGGGTAAGAGATGCTGAATTAAAGCAAATTTATTCCAGAATTTCTTAAATTTAAACTCTGAGCATATGTTTACCTGAAATAACAACTCAAAATAATTTGTGGAGGGAAAAGAGCTATTTTTTCTCCAGTTCAAGAATGATGAATTCTCTTATCCAGCTGACCAAGTTAACAAGCAATTTCAAGTTTATCAACTAAAGAAAGGATAAAGGCTTTTTTTCCTTTCCATTCTTCTATTACTACTTCAGTATATTTACACGAAATGCAACAGAGAATTAAATCAAAACACTGATTTAAAAATGCATAACATTAATGTCAGAGCAGTGTTTTTATCAGCTAATGATAAACTCAGAACACCTCCCTTAGTTTACAAGGCTGATTGCAGCTAAAGGCTGTGCTAGACTTCTTCCCATTTAGGAAACACATTGTTATAGTTTTCAAAATCATTACTTTTTGCAAGCAAAATTTATTTTGTTTACTCAAATCAGATAAATGTTACGGGTATTTTATTAATCATTTTTCTGCTTATGTATATTGACATTTTTCACCAGATTCTTCCAGCACTCCAAGTTGGGATGTCAAAAACTGTGCTTGCAGAAATGAAAGTATCCTCATTATGCAAATTTAGGTTCCACTGATAGGCATGTTCTGTTTTATAAATTACATCCTCTTGTCAGAAGTCAAATTGTATTTGAATAACTTCATGGAAATTGTCACCAAGATTTTAAATTGTGTGCCTTGTATGCCATTGTTGATTTAGTCAGTGAGTAAAAAATGGACATATGTTGATTTTTAAATATGTGCATGATTGTTTTGTCATAAATGTTATTTAAATGAAACCTAGATGCATATGTAATTTTTCATGTATATTTTTGTAAAGTTTTGCATTATATAAATAATCTTAATGTTTATATTTAATAAAATATGTTAAACAGTATTAGTTGCTGTATATTTTAGTCCTAACAAGTTTGTTTCCTATAAACATTCTTGAAAAAATTTCCTGTAGGGTAAAATAAATATACATGTTCCGATAAAAATATTAAAGCATAAAAGTTAAAATGAAAAGTGAACTTGAATTATGAAAATCATTTTTATCTGCTATAAAAAGACTGCCTTTCTTATTTACATTTTTATGAAATTTACAAAAAACAAACACAAGTATGTTTCACTCATATTGTTGAGAGTATTTAACAATATTAAAATGTAAGTTCATTTCTTATTGTAAGCTAAGCAATTTAATTAACAATACATTTAAACTCATTACAAAGAATAAACTGAGTTCAGAAAATATATTTAAATAATTTATAGAGCAGGGATTGCAATTTAAAAAATAAAGTATTAGACTCTCCTAAAAAAATAATTCAATGAGATATATGTTACCAGCAAAAACACATCCTTTACAGAAGCTCATAGTTCAGTTGATTTTAGTTTTCAGAATGACCATTATTGCAGCTGGAGTAATCTTTGATGTTAAGAAAAGTGGAAAAATCAAAGTGAAGTGGTAAATCTGTTCATTTTTCAAACATATTAATCTTGTCAAGATAATACATAAAATCAATCTTTGCTTCTTTTTTTCAGAGCCTTTTATTCCCTTTTATCCAAAATATGAAAGCACTTAGGAGGATAAAGAAATGAGGATGACTTTGGAAAAATGATCTGAAAATATATTTTGTCTGTTGGTATTAAACAGTGACACAAGTAATGTGAACTGGGCATGGTCGAAACATGAATTACTTGTTCAACTATTGGAATTCATCGTATTTGTTCTGCTCATAATATGAATATACAGCAAATTTCTGGTACAGCTTTCTTAACAATTCAACTGAATTTCAAGCCCTGACAGTAACAAATACAAATTGCACCAGCCCAAAAAAATTGTTGGGGCTAATTTTAATATTAATGAATTCTTTACAACCTCAGTTCAGCAGTTTCGATTAAGCTTTAATTAGTAGCCAGAGGGGAATCCAAAACAAAAATAAGGAGTTGAATTGCTAATTAAGTTAGTTTGATGAGGTAGAGTTTTAGTAAAAGACTGGTTGTTGTTGGCCGTGCGGGTTCTGACAGGCTAAAAATACTAAAGATTATCATTATTGTAACTAACATCCTACATTATCACCAGCTTTCTGCAAGGAGCAGACAGTTCATTAGAGTACAACACTTTTGTGTGTCAGTACGAGAATTAAAGTCTTGTTAATAAGATAGCAGTGCATGGGAACCATAGACCAAGACAAGAAAACGTGGTTTTAGATTTGACTGGTGATAAATTATCTAGTTATTTGATACTCCAGTATGCATCTGAATCTAATGTGCATTTATTTGTTAGGAACTGCTTGTCAGTCAATTCATTTCCCAAACGGAATTTTGTTTATTAGGCTACAGGGCTTAGTGATTTTTCTTTTGACATGTCCATCACAGTCACATTTTTCTCAATTTACATGCTTTAGATGATAAGATGTTCACCAAAAAATTGTATTTAGCAGTGAATGTGTGAGTAGGTGTGGTGTTAGATGCTCTGCCTCCAGAATCTACATCTCAAAGTAGGCAATTTACGAGAAATCTATAAACAGTCTTAGTTGAAAAAGTAGCATGTAGTAAAATTATATAGCTATGTTTTTTTCCTAATGATCCCTTTGATAACAGGTTAAAATCTTGGCCAGCTTAACTCATTATCAAATGAATTTTTACACTGCCAAGTTAACTATTGCATTCAATTAAATATTTTTGCCATTATAAGTGTGCTACTGTGGCTCCCAAAAGATTACTAATTATAACCACTAAAGCTCTGCAGTGATAGCATTCGACCAAACTGCACATAAGAAATGTGTTAGATATCTCTGTAAGGATCGTAAGGAATGTCATTTGTTTTCACTATACTTTGATGTTTTCTATAATTTATATTTTGTCCTTTTGCTTAAGGTTTTAAAGCCTACAAACCCAATAACGAAGGGATAAGGGAAGAAAGAAAAATAAATTATATTGTTTCTATGGCATTAAATATAAGCCTGCTATCAGAGCTACATATCACTAGTGAATTGTAATCAGGTACTTTGACTTAACACTGTTTTGTTTTATAATAAGAGTGGTTGCCATATGTTGGAAGTCCTATCTGTCTGTGTCTTAGGGGTTTCATACCTCTGTAACAAATCCAAAAACTCATTTTATAATACCTTAAATCTACCCATTGTAATGTAGCTCCACTAGTGTAAATCCACATCAAACTTTCCTCATGAATGTTGCTAGAAGATTACTTATATTATCACTGAAAGCAAGGGGAAGCATTGAATTAGGATGCAGAAGATAGAGGAAAAATAACTTTCACCAAACCTTCTTTTAATGCATAGTTTACAATTTTCTTTCACTCAGCATGAAACTGATTAAAAGCACATGGATGTCCCTCATAAAGAATGCTTTGCACAAATAGCTGCATTGTTTAATATATTTACATTCTTGAATGCTTGGAATCTGAACTTTAATGCAGCAATGTAGTGGTTGTTGGAAAGGAACATATGGTATCCACTATACATCTATTTGAATATACAGTACATTCCTCTGCTGTCTCACTCTCTCCCAGTGGCATCCAGGGATTCCCACTGGAAGAGCAGAGCCAGTTCCAGTAAACAATTTGCACTGCTGGTATGAGCTGTCAGGGGCTCTGCCCCTGCCGGGTGTCACACCAGCAGCCAAACAGGGTCACACGCCCAGTGCTGAGAGCAGCGGTACCGGTGTGTGCAAACTCTACACTCACTGCCTTATTTACATGAAAAATGAAGCACAAATGAAATCTTTTAAAGGAGACATGATCAATATTATTTTTGTTGTTTTGGATTATTTTGCTCGGTGCACATTTTTCACAGATCAAGGCTATTTTTTAGTTGACTCTTTCTCAAATATCAGACTGACATTTTCCCATATGGCTCACTTACTGTGTCAAAATTAAAAGAAAGATAAAATTAATAGCAGAAGTACAACTACCTGAATGAAATTGGCATTCGTTCAAAAGACCAAGGAGAGATTTCTGGATTAGTGAAATAAAATGCAAGATCATTAAAAATCTTCAAAATTCCTCAAAATCAGATTGAGAGTTTAACCAAATGCTATATTTAGAAGTTTTATGCTCCCAGTATTTGCCTTCTTATGCCAGTTTCAATACTGGTCTCCCTGCTGATCTCAGTGTAATTACTACTGACTGACAAATGTGAAAAAGACAGAAGAATCAGACTTTTTATAAGATGTAAAAATTCTGTGAAAATTATATCATTGAAGGGCACTCAATTACTGCCTGCTAATAAATATTTTTCCTTTTCTGATTTTATTTTGATTTATTTTACAATCAAATGCAGACTATTCTAGTACACAATGCTTGCAGAATGAGCATCTTTTCATAAACTGAAAATCAAAATCTTTACAGTCACATTGTGTTAACCAGATGTTCAGTTTTATAAATTGAGTTAGTGTAAAGCTACTCATAATTTCAGCCTTTAAATACTTAGGATAACAAGAAGAGCAATACTATTAACAGAATGGATTATTTGTTTTGATATGGAATGTTAAAATAAAATTCATGGAATAGGTTAAGTCAAAATGAAATGAGTTTGTGCTTTGGAGTCTTCATATAAGTATATATGTGTATGTGCTTGCATGTGGATATGGATTTCTGTGCATAGATATATAAAAGAATAAATATATATTTATAATCCCTCTGAAACAATCTCCTGTTTCTCCACTCTCCAAAACTGCAATTTTTTCAGCAGGCTCCCAATCCTTGCTAGACATGAGCTTATGTGCCTCTGTGTGTGTGTCAATTCTCTGTGAGGGCACAGAGATGGGGGAGGGGGCTGCCTTTATATTATTTTGTTGAGAAATTTAGTCTTTAATCAGTTTGTACATACAAGCTGGTGTTATTGGTGACCTTAATTTAGGAATAATTGAATATCACCTAGCAGAAAGAAAATTCAGGCTGAATATAAAGGAAAAGAATCATAGAACTTGTAATATTCCATTTGGCTGTGGCATGTTCTACAAAAATTAAGAGAAAATGAAAAACTAAGCTATGTGAGAATTTCCAGCTACACAAGAGAATCTTAAAGTGGGCAACAGTAAGATTGTTCTTGGATAGAGCAGAGGTTGAGCCTTCATTTTTTATGTAAATTGTCCACAAATATCTCACCCTCAGAACTATCTTAAATACATCTGAAGCAATATTTTGGACAGAGGAGATACTTAAAGGCTTGAGAGGAAGACACCTTTGAAAAATCCATTGATGGTTCTCATAGATAATAAGCACTGTTCAGGAGGGACGCAAGTGTTTATGAGCAATCCAAATTGCCATTATGATGACTTAATTAGACAATCCTGGAAGAAAGTATACTTTTTTACATGAAAACAAATAACTCCATTTCAGTAGGTTATTTCTGTTTTGAATAATCCATAGATTTTAACTGCATTTGTGTATATCCTGAGATATTTTACTATACCAACTACAGCACAGTTACTCAGCCCTATATTCAGAGGAGACTGAAAACTTAGAGCAAAAACCCTAAATTCAAAGTCAATAAACTTTTAAGAGCAGCATTGCTTAGTGGAAGATATCTTGTGATGGCCAATTTTGAAGACAGTACAAAAACTTCTACCAGCCCTCAGCTGAGCAGAACCATACAGCCCTTTCACAAATTAGTTGCACACACTATTTCTGTTCTAGTGTTAGTTTCTTTCAACTCACAGTTTGGATGAATAACACCATTTCTAGCTAGTGTGAATCTATTTCCACAGGGCACCTCAAACACAAATCAGATTTCGTCTAACAGGGCTTAAACAGGGTTTTCAAATCTACTCTCTACAGCATCTGAATTGCTGCTAAACTTGCCACGAGATCTTGCCAAACATGTACAAAAGAATCAAATTTCTGCTCAGATTCATGTTCCCGGTGATTCGGTAGGAGTTTGGAATGTGTTTTAACAGTGTCCACTACAAAATCAATGTCTCTTCCCATATCGTTAGACAGATGGACAGGCTGGCAGACAGGTCCAGCCTGGTTTGGGGGCAGGGACAAAAATAACACGATCATATTTCAACTCATTGTTCAAGTTTAATGAGTTCTGCCATAGCTCCAGCACTAGAAGGTTATTGTGAAGGAAAAACAAAGGGACCCTTCTCTTGTCTTTCTTCTCGAACTATCAGGCCCCATTACTGAAAATTAAGGTTCAATAAAATTCGTATTCAGGGATAATTAGCGGACAGCTTTGTGGTGCTGCGGATAATATGACCAAAGTGCTGGTTCACAGCAGTGTGTGCTGAAGTGTGAAAGAGCAAGTTCTCCATTGCTGCTTCTGAGGTCATACCCCCTCATCCTGCATACAATGTGGCAGTCAAAATGCAGCATTCTTACCTGCTGTGATAAAAAATACGCCAAAGAAAATAAATTATTTCAACTCCCCCCTCCCCCTCATAGGTTTTTTTTTTTTTTAAACAAAGCTAGATCATTAGTAATAAACTATGACTTCATTAGAATGTTCCACATAACAGGATTACAGAGGAATGTGTCAATAACTGGCAAAGGTTTGTCTTTCATTAATTAACACTTTTGTATGAATACAAACTTGTTATCCTCACTTTTTATAGGTGAAATATTATCATTAAAATTAGACCTTTGGTTTAAAAAAAAAACTTGATGGTGTTAATTTGTACAACTGAACATTTTCCAAATATTGTTTAGATTGGAAAAGAAACAAAATTTGACATCAGGCAGTTACAGGAACACTGCTTTTCTCTGCATTAAGGGAAAAGAAAGTTTCAGAGTTCTACTCTTTTATATACATGTATATTGAAGTGTACAAATACACATTTTCTCCATATAATAGAATATTTGGGGGAGTAAATAACTGAATATTTGTTCTGGTTTTGTAGCTTTACAGAAATGCACATTAACTTCAGCTTTGCTTTTGCCTTCTGTCACTGAGGAAACTCAAAGCTCATAAGCTTAGGGACAGTTTGTAATATTGCTCTGTTTATCCTGACACACAAAATGTCTATGTGGACAAAGAACAAAAAGAAAATTCTACCTAAAATGAGGTATTTTCCTGAGGTAGAAACACAGTCATTTCTATTTTTACCAGTTTCACCTGGTAACTTATAAATGAAACTTTTAGCATTACAGAGATAGTAACTAAGACATTCACATGTGTAGAGGAATCCTGGGTAGAACTGAGTTCTTTGATACTGATGTTTCACTACTGTCAGTTTTATTTAGATCACCAAATGATTTACAAGATAGAGCCCATTAATTGAAGGGTGTGCAACATGCTAATTTCACCCTACCTGAAAAATCGATGGGGTGACGCAAAATAACCTTCTCTTTTTGCAGTTCGTAATGTCTTCTGTTTCGGACACTTTGGACCAAAGTTCTGTGTGCTCTGAGACATGGGCCCTTCCTATGTAACCTGTCCCAAAAGGCATGAAACACTTATGTGAAACAAGACATGTACAAACCAGCATTTTCTCACACCTTTCCCGGGCGTGGCTGGAAAGGTGTGTAGGGTGATATTTAATGAGAGCTGCTCTCCAGGAATATGGATGGGATTGTTGTTTTCATAAATACCTCTTTATTTCACAGTTCACTGAACAATAAGCATATTTTCAAAAAACAATAGGAAATATAAAATTTTGTCTTTTTCAGGAATAGCAGTATGTGGTGTTACTTTAAAAGCCTGTATGGAAATATCCAAAAGCAATGCTGGATTTTTCACCTGTATTACAGACACTTTCCATGAGCTTAAATTTGAAAAACGGCTTCAGATAATAATGAACTCAATAAAGGAAGTCATTTTCTTTTTTCCACCAAAAGGAAAAAAAAAAAATCAGTTTTACGACTGGTGAGGAAAAGTAGGTCCCCATCTTTACCTTTCAGGAGGTGGCTCTTTGAAATTACACGGACTTCTAGATTTTTCAGACTCTTGGGATTTTTTTTTAAATAATATCTTGCTGAGAGAGAATCTCGGCACCCTGCATTACAAGGTTGAACCCTTAGTGATTACAGTGGAACCAGGTTTATTAACATTACATAAGGAAGCACTTTCATCTGCATTTCTGTGTACGGTGAATTTAGTATGTGATTAGAAAAGGAGAATTAAGGCTGTGTCTACATTAGCAAATAATTCAGTATGATAAGAGTAAATCAGTAGATCAAAGCAGTTGATGCTGAAGCCCTACATCTTGTGGCTGAAAGTTTTCACTTCAGTCCAGGTTTAGAATGATCTGCTGGTCTGAACATCTTCATTGCACACAGGGCTCAAGTCACCTGCTCAACGTCCAAATGCTTATGGCTGCATTAGGGAATGTACCACACTAGGTGCACCTCTAAAGGGGAGAACCTCACTTACTTTCTCTGAAATCCATCTTGTGAGCATCTAGTTTGCAGAAAGCAAACTAAATTGTGCAACAAAGCAGAGCAGAGTTACATGAGGAAACCAGGGGACTATGCACCAAAATGTGAGTGTGATGCAGTCTAAAAGTGGCTTTTAGAGGGATGAACACACAGGGTACAGTAATTCTTGGAATTTAAGTGACTCTCTCACCTCCGTGCCACCTCCTCAACAGTGTAGAATGCAGCCACTTTCTTTAAATAAATTCCTGCAGCTCCCCCTACTTCAGAGCAGGGAGTCAGACTGAAAACCCTCCTGCAGCAGTGCAGACACTTCAGCAAGCCCAGCACTTTCAGTTCATCTCCTTCAGAAACGTACTAGAGAAAATCTATCATAATATACATTGAACTCTATAGGCATGCTAAACTTAGCAGGGATTACGTCTTGGGTGGATAAAAGTAAACTATAGAGGTCAGCAATACTCTGCCACTTTACAGTGGCATCTCAAGAGAGATTGCCAAGTGAGCAACAGTGAGGACTTCCGCTCAGTCCATGCAGCACAAAACCATGAACCCTCTGTAGAGTGCCATTCTAGAGATAGTCTCAGGAAGTTGCCATAGTCCTGTGACAAGCTGATAAGCCCTGTCAAGGAGTTCATAAATCACCGATGATTATTAGCTCTGGACTGGTGCTCCTCAAACTTAGATATACTGCTTGGAGCAAGTTCACCAGCAGTTATCTTGGCTGTCTTTACCCCCGTGGTGAAGATGCCACTTGTCAGTGCTTGAACTGCACCCGTGGTGAAGATGCACAGCCTCCTGTCAGTGCTTGAACTGCACCTTCTCCAAATCCTTAGGCAAATGATATTATTGTGTTCTCTGCTCTTTTTTTAGAGATTTCCTTCAAACAATTCAAGCCAGGATATGCAATTGCTTCTTGTAACAGAGAGAAACAGTTTTTTAACTACATGAGGACTTGTATTATCTGTATTTGAATTGTAGTTCAGCACCTACAGGATTCTGGTGTTTTGATTGGATTTTTTGTTTTGGTTTGGTTTTTCTGTTTTTTTTCTTTTGGTTTGATTGTTTGTTTTTTATTGATTCCTTTCCAGCAACACAACCCTCTATAATACTTCATAATGTCAATGTCATGGCTTTAAAATCTTCCCAGAGCTGGGAGGATCTGACATATTTTGATGTTTCTATAATCCCCAGGTCTCACACCTATAACTCAGTATGGGCAACTGGCTCGTGTGATGAAAACAATTACAATAAAGCACGGGTAAATCAGAGCTATGCTCCTCCATGCAGTCATCTTCTGTTTACTTAATATTAATTATTTAAGAGTGAAATTTAGAAGTCTCATTGTGGTATAAGTATTACCTAAATAAAACCGTGTCATTCTGCATATCTTTTAAATATGAAGTGGGATTGGCAGGTATTTTTTCTAACTGCTCTGCACAGTGTAATAGGCTATTCTGCAGTTTCTCAGTTGCTCATTCATTTGACGCCAGACAGTTTACATATGCCCAAAACAGAACAAAGGAAAGAAAATCAGAGTTCGAACCAAAGTCCAAACAGAATCAACAGTGTTTTCAGAAAATTCAGAAAAGAAATTCAACTGTTTTCAGGCCTCAGTTTTAAAATGGAACAAATTGCATTTAAAACGAATGCTGAAAAATAGCCAAGTTTATAAATGTGTTTAAAAGGATCAAGAGGATTTTATATATACATATATATTAAAAAAATACATAAAAGTTAGTACACTCTATATCTGAAATATATCTCAAGGCCTATCAGTGGAAATGGACTGACAAATTCCACACAGGAACCCAATGTCTCTTGTAGCTGTGGGAGTGAAAACATCTTCTATCAGCTCTCTCACAGATGGACTTCAGTTGTGGAACCAGGGTCTGCTTGCCACAGTCCTGTCCCAAAGATATGCTCTGCAAGAAAGGGGAACTCTGCATCTATTTCCACCCTTCCCCTACACACCCTCCTTCCATGGCTCTTTCTTGCTTGCTGCAGAAATCTAGCTGAAAGCATACAGTCTGGACTGGAGCCAAAGCAAAGTTAAGCCTCTTACTGATAATCACAACAGGGTATCAACCTAATCTAGAGCTCAACCTATTATGCCAGTAAAGATTCCCCAAAAAAATTTACAGGGTGTATTGGCTGAGATGTAGTTCATTTTCCCCACAGCAGCTCTCACAGTGCTGAGCTTTGTGTTGATGGCTAGAAAGGTGTTGGTAACACAGCTATGTTTTGTCTACTCATGAGCAGTGCTCCACTGCTCATATCAGGGCTGTCTCTCCAACATTCCCCCTGCATCAGAAGACCAGGGTGGACAAAGTCTTGGGAAGGGACACAGCCTGGACAGCAGCAAGTGACCACAGGGATAGTTCCTACCATAGGACATCTGCTCAGTGGTATAAACTAAGAGAAAGAGGTGGTGGGAAGAGTAGGGGGAGTTGGGAGTGGGCATTTGACATTTATCTTGCAAAGAAAATGCTGTCCTTGCTGAAGCCACATTTCATGGGAAGTGGACAGACATTGCCTGCTAATGGGAAGCAATGAATAAAACCTTTTCCTTTCGTTTTGTGCACAGCTTTTGTTTTATTAAACTGCCTTTTTCTGACCCACAGAGTTTTTTTCATTTTATTTTCTCCCTGCCCCATCCTGCTGAGGAGAGTAGTGATAGAGTGGTTGGTGGCCATCTGTCCAAGGCCAACTCACCCCACAACTGAACCCTGGGCAGATGAGATCAAAACTTCCTGTTTGCTTAATGTACTCTAATGTAATGAGAGTACACTTTTTCAGCCTCTGAAAACAGCCCTGATGCAACTGTTCTGCTGGATACTTCAGCTGGGAAAGGCCCATCTTTTATTGCCTGTCTTACAGCAAGAATTTGGAGACAATACTGCAAATACATTGGTGCCTGGTTTGGCAACAATGACTCACCTGTGCTCCAATGCACCTGTGCTCCCTGCATTTTGGGCTGCAGGGAGGCAGCACTAAACATTCAGTTTAGTGAAGGGTACATCCAACCTCCTGATACTTCACAAACATCAGCATGCCCCCACACCACTTCTAATGAGTGCAAACCTGGATCCCAATCATGTGGAAGGTTTTGCCATTGTCACTGATCATGTTTTTTCCTCCTGGTATGTGAAGATATAGTCCTAAAACTTAACTTTTCATGTGGGATATGTCCTTTTTCTCTTGACCTCCTACAGGATGAACTGGCAAGGCTCCCTGCAGCATCATAGTCTTCTCAGCGCAGAAGGATATTGTGGACTTTCCCTCTTTAGGAGGAGTCCCTGTTACAACAGGAATGAAACTTCATTCACTTCAAGTTTTGATATTGCAACTCCAAAGGCTACAGATAAACTCTGATGTGAACAACACTTTAAGTAGTGCATAAAATCAATTCCTATTGATTAATATTAATTGAATAATCCAATAATCAGTTGCTATTAAGCAAGAAGGAAGCTAATGCCCTGTTTCTGAGTAAATTATACACTGTAAACAGATCCTGAGAGATGCAAATATTGTCTGGCTTCACTCTTCTTTAGCAGGAAGTTTGAATGATACATGTCAGCCTCATGGTATTGAAATTTTTAAATATAAAGGTAGGTAATGAAAGAGTAATATCTATCCCCTGTGATTACAGCCCACCCATCACCACAGTGTGCAGATGGCCCTTGCTAGCCCAGCACTCGCTTTCAGGCACCTGACTGCAGGGAGGCTGAGTTACTGCAATCCTTGCAGAACAGAGCTCTTCTGGAGCAGCTTTGGGAATTTGGTTACGTGAAACTGCAACAAAATTACCCTGTGAAGTCCTGAAAAAAAGGTAAGGAAAAAACAGCTAGGGAAATGCCTTGAGTTACTAAAAAATTCAATTTATTATGCATTAATTATTGGTTAATTAAGTTCAGTATCTCTCTGAAAGTTTTTCTGGCCTTCAGATCTTTGGTGATTTTGATTACTTTTGCTCACTGACAGGATAAGAGTGTTTTGGAAGACATAGGACAACACCGTCCTTGTGCCATAGATTCTTTGTACATATATAAAAATCTATTGCCACTGGAATTTTGGTTCATTTAGTGGAAACCTAATGTTTGTAAAGAGATTTATTTTCTGATTAGTAATTAATTCTTTAAATTCTTGTTGGAACATCTGTAAAGAGTTTATCTCAAGTTCTCTTTTTTTGTTAGCTTTACATTTACATTTAGAGAGCATAAACAGCACACCAAGGCCACACTCATGCTCACCTAGTGCTGGAAAGTCTTCTGACTTTCTGATTCTTGATTGAATCCTATGGAATAACCCTTTCTCTTCAGAACCAGAGATACAGGAAATGAAGATAAAAGGTAATGTTTATAGTTCTAAAATAAAATTACAGGAGAAAAGGAATAGCAGATCACAGAACTATGATTGTGTCTCACCTTGTCTGAGATAGCAGACATTGTGCAGCTGCTAAGGTGGCATCAGTCTCACGTCAGATCATTGATTTTATGAAGGCTGGCATTAATTTAAAACAAAAGAATAGCAAGTACTCTGCCGTGTTCTGACTGCTGTCCTGTAGATACAAAGGTATAAATAACAATATCCAGTCTTGCAAGTTTTGGCCTAACTTCATCGTATTTCAGAGTCACGAGTAGAACTGCTGGCAATCCTCAGCATGGGGACAATTCTCCTATGTATTTGCACAACTGCTCTGACAGCATAGGTGACCAAAGACTACTTCCTTTTGGTTACCAAGTAAAAACAAGGCAAAAAAATGTTCCTTAGGTGGGTCCAGTACCCTTCATAATCTTCCCTCATCAATAGCAAAAAAACCTCAAAAATACAGTAGTTGAAAAGTCAGTGGTATAAGGTTAACATATTTCACCCAGTTAGAGATAAAGGTATATAATTAAAAAAAAAGAAAGGGAATCAGAATCTTGAATTAGTACGTGATGAAGTGTAGAGTATCACTCCAGTTCAGAATATTCTATTTCTTGTGCAGCAGTTACTTGAAGTAAACATCACAGTGCCAAGTTGCATTATATGGAGCCCTTCACTACATGTTTTCTGTTCCATAACATTAGGGAAGTGTTCAAAAATCAGTGCAAAATCTACTTTGTGTGAAGTCTTCAACTTGCCTGTCTGCATTTTATCAGGAGTCAATAGGTGGTCCAAGTAACATTTTCTCTATGAGACTGTTCAGAATAGATTTGGAAAGCTAAAGTTCCTTGGTGTGTGCTGCTACATGAGTGTGTAGCATTTTTAAGACCTATTTTTCTACTTTTAATAGGTCTATGGGAATTCTTGAAGTGTAATAGTGATACCTGAAACTCTGAGCAATGCGGCTGTTCTTAGTTTGAAACTATGACACGCTACAATATTAAAAAGATGGTAGCTCAAGACATTCCAACCTGTGAAAAACTGCACAAAATGAGAGACAGCTGGTAAATAAGGTAGAACTACAAAAAGTACTTATGACAGGTACCCTCTGAAACCTGAGCTCATGGGCTTCCTTCAAGGTACGAATAAAAAGTCCTATTGCCAGTTACAAAAACTCACTTCCAAATTATTGTTTACTGAAAACAAGCAATCTTATCTTAAAATTTTTAACTATCTAAAAAGCTTCTCTCTGAGGTATCTGCATGATATGGGGTTAGCATTTATTTTTTATCTTTTTTCATCTTCTCTTCACTGGGCAAAACAGAATTTGCTGTTTCCACATAAAGGTCATTAGTAGCCTGAAGGTCTATGCAAATCCTTCACACCAAACACTAATAACATTAGAATGGAGTGAGTGATAAAAGAACTAAAGAAATGAAGATTAGAAACTACGCTAAGCAAAAAAGGGGTGGGGGCTAGCAACTTGTCAATACAATGTTTTGACTGTGGATGGTCATAACTTGTGTGCTTTTATAGCCAAGTTCAGAGCTGGCCCGAAGACCTGCAAAATCCTTCCAGGTGAGCATCAGAGAAGTTCAGTTTGGATTTTACAACGTTCCTTTCCTGGTATGCTCCTGTGTCATTCTTTTTTGAAGACATTGACCATATGATGATATTCAAATGGCCAAGCGTTTACAATTTCCAGATCTGCCAAATAGCGAATCAACCTTTATAATTAAAGGTGACAAGCTGACAAGGAAAATGAATGTAAAATTGTATACGTATCTGAATTTTTATGTCAGATTGCCGTCTGTGCACTTGTTTTTTCTTTGTCAATAGCCGAAGGCTCATTTCCCTGTACTAGAAGTGCATTTTATATCGAGGCCTTCAGACAGCTCCCCTTCGCCCTAGTGAATTTGCTGATTAATTTTGGATGCTCCTCTTAATTAACACCCCAAAGGAAGTCTAGATTTTCTAGCCTATATTCCATGTAAAACAAGTGAATCTGAAGAACAATGACCTAAGGAGACAGGCGCGCTGTGTCCGAATGACATTACAAGAACATTGAATATCTCACAAGTCAGGACCTGGTCAGGCAATGCCTAGGGAAAATGTAGGCCTTTAATCAGGGCAGAAATGAGATTCATATTAGTCCAATTTCATTTTCTTTATTGCTGACAAAGAGAGGCTGGGATGGATGCCACCTGACAGTTGAAACATGGTGCTCCTATGCAGGAACGGGTGCCTCTGGCCTTGATTAATAATTGGTACCATTTTGACTTGCGGGCAGATAAGTTGATGATGGATGAGAGAAAAAGAGTGAAGTGATTTATTATAAAATTAGGATAAAATAACGAACTGGCTAATTGCACACAAGCCTCATAAAATGTAGCTGTGGAGTCAGAAGTGCAATGCCAGGCAACAATAATTTCCACCTCACTTTTCACAATGAGATCTTAAAGCAAAAAAGATAGAGACAACTCTTACTTATGCAGCTGCTATATGCAGAAAAAGCCTTGCCCATTCTTCTACTTCAAGCAAATAAAATACTGAGATTTATATTTCAGTTTTTACTATTACTTGTGTACTAGAAAAGGGAACAGTAGAACTAAACAGGCCACATAAAACCAACTGTTGCTTCTTTTTTAAAGCTAATAAAACCCTGCAATTCTGGGATTTCTTTGCATACTTTCGCAGGATAAAAATATCTGAAGTTATGAAACTGATATGCATATACGTTGAAACCAAAATTCAATGCAAAAAAATCAACTTGTAAGGTTCATTGGCACCTGTAGAAGTATTCAGCCCTCTTGGCAGGTATCACTTTTCTAGTTCACTTTTTGATGGGTTGAACTTCCAAACCTGTGTTCTGACAGATATTTTAGAATCTGAGTCATCTACCGCTCGCTATTTTATGCTGCATCTGTCTGGTAGAGTACAATTGCAGATTAAAAAAGCATGTTTTATAATAACCACTGAGTGAGTGTCTGATAAAAATATTTATTTTGCTCTTATGAATCAATGTCATTATATACTTTTTTCTTTACAAAACAAATACTTGGCCACTTTCTCTTGGAAATGTTAAAAGCCTAACCTGCTATAATTCCTTGAAAACTTTTGCTACTAGCAGTGCCAATCAACATCCAACTGATTTTTTTCTGCAAGCTCAACTATTAAACAAGCTGAAATTACTAAATTAAATACAACTGCCAACAATATTGTCCCAATAAGATGGGTTCACTCATAAAACTGAAAATTAATGTTGCATGGGGAGCTAAAATTTAATTTTCATGTAATTGATTTCTATTCTACTGCTAAGACAAAAATGTGGCAATTTCTCCTTAAAGTCTCCCAAACTGAATTTGCCATGCAGATTAGAAGACAGGATTTTCAAATAATAATTTGCAAACACTTTATTTTTGTTCAAAAGCCACAGTCATGGCTTAAGAGCATTAAACTTTTTCCATATTCCTTAAAAGAAATAAAAATGGCACATACTATCATATCCCTTAAACAAATATTGCAAGGTTTCATGTCTGATCCAGTCTTAACTGCATACCATGAGTGTCAATTTATTTTTTGGGAAGATTTGAGAAAAGTTAACCTGGATTAATTTTTAAAGTGAATTCTTAAACTTTGTCAATTCCACAGGAAATTGTGTTTCAAGATATTAAAGTGGCTTTAACATGACATACTTTCATGAATTAGAGTAAACTGAATTAAGACTGCTTCCAAATAAAAATATCCACCATTTACTTAAATTCTTTTTAACTCATGCCCCTGTTTTATCTGGACTAACCTCTTAAAGCATACCCTATTCAAAAACCTTTTCACACTGATTCAATTAGAGTTTATTTAGAAAAGAAAGCATATCAGGTAAAAGGTGATTTAACAGAAAAACTGCAGAAGCACCATCCTTTTTTTTCTGATTCCAAAATTATGAAATTTATAATCATCTCTGTCAAAATCCAAAGGCTACGTCCCATCATGACCATCAGAACATAAACTTGAGAAAAACTCATATTATTGTGAGAAAGGAAACCAGAAAGTAATACTGCCTGTGTTGCCCTTGCAAATTGTATTAATGTTTTCTCACCATCATTACTTTTGTTCTTTCAATATCTCAGAGGTGTGGGTGTTTAGGGTAAAAGGAAATAATCTTAATTAACTGCAATATTTTTAAGATCATGAGGTAAATAGTGCTACAAGGACTGATTCGTGCTCTGAGCTTCTGTTCTGTATTAGAGAAGAAGTACCCTGGCTGGCTATGCTTCTGTCAGCCACATTGTAAGAGTTGAGGCCATCATGTCCTTTGTCTGTATGAGGTTGGTGCCAAGCATGAACTAAATCCACATCTTTACTACCTTGCCTCTGATATCTTTGCTGTCACTGGGAGTCACATGCTTGGCAGAGCCAAGGCTGGCCATTTCTCCATACTGCAGACATGACACCATGGGAGGTAGCATCACTAGTGCCTAATTGTGGCTGGAACAATACCATAATATCAAAGGTTAGGACAGTTGAACAATTACTCATAGATTACTGACAGACATCTGAGGGCAGCTTCAAGATAAGAAGAGAAATTTAAGTCTATATTCTCTGTAGAAAGAAAATTAGAAGGACAAAAGCCCAAATTGTACTCAATCTGCAACCACCATTGCAAAAGGTAACAAAAACTGTTTCTACAAATACATTAATAACGAAAAAAAAAGGCCAAGAAGAGTCTCCATCCTTTCTTGGATACAGATGGGAACGTTGCTACTAAGGATGAGGAAAAGGCTGAGGTACTTAATGCCTTTTTTGTCTCAGTCTTTAACAGAAAGATCAGCTGTACTCAGGGTACTCAGCTTCCAAGGCGGTAGACAGGGATGGGGAGCAGAATAGACTCCCTGCAATCCAAGAGAAAGTAGTGAGTGACCTACTGTGCCATCTAGACATTCAGAAGTTTATGGGGCCAGATGGGATCTAACTGAGGGTATTGAGGGAGCTGGAGGAAGAGCTCACCAAGACACTCTTTCTTTCCTTTATCCTCAGTCCTGCTTAACCAGGGAGGTCCCAGACAACTGGAAGCTGGTCAATGTAACCCCCATCTACAAGAACAGTTGGAAGGAGAATCCAGGGAACTCAGTCTTATATCAATGCCAGGGAAGGTTAGGGAACAGATTATCTTGGGTATCATCACATGGCATGTGTAGGACAGTCTGGGGATCAGTTTCAGCCAGCATCAATTCATGAATGGGAGGTCCTGCTTAACCAACTTGATCTCCTTTAAGGACCAGGTGGCCTGCCTAGTGAATGAGGGGAAGGCTGTGGATATAGTCTAACAGGCTGTAGTAAAGTCTTTGACCCTGTTTCCCACAGCATTCTCTGGGATAAATTGTCTGCTCACTGTTTGGACAGGTATACTGAGTGTACTGGATAAAAAAATGGATGATCACTGGGCCCAGAGAGTGGTGGTGAATGGTGCTACATCCAACTGGTGGCCAGCAAAAAGTGGTGCTCCTGAGGACTCAGTTTTGGGGCCAATCCTGTTCAATATCTTTATCAATGATCTGGACAAGAGAATCAAGTGCCCCCTCAGTCAGTTTGCAGATGACACCAAGTTGGGCAGGAGTGTTGATCTGCTGAAGGGCAGCAAGGCTCTGCAGAGGGATCTGGACAGGCTGGATTGATGGGCTGAGGCCAGCTGTATGAGACTCAACAAGGTGAAGTGCTGGGTCCTGCACTTGGGTAACAACAACCCCGTGCTCTGCTACAGTCTGGGGCAGAGTGGCTGGAAAGTTGATCAGCAGAAAAGAACCTGGGGGTGCTGGTCAACAGTGGCTGAACATGAGCCAGGGTGCGCCCAGGTGGCCAAGAAGGCCAATGGCACTCTGGCCTGTATCAGCAATAGTGTGGCCAGCAGGACCAGGGCAGTGATTGTGCCCTGCTACATGTGAGGCCACACCTCAAGTGCTGTGTTCAGTCTTGGGTCCCTCGATTCACCTCATATTGAGGCACTGGAGTGTGTCCGGAGAGGGACAGCAGAGCTGGGAAAGGCTCTGAAACATTAGCCCTGTGAGGAGTGGCGAGGGAGCTGGGGTTGTTTAGCCTGGAGAAAAGGAGGCTCTGAGGAGACCTTATTACTCTTTACAACCACCTGAAAGGAGGCTGTGGCGAGGTGCAGGTTGGTCTCTTCTTCCAGGCAACCAGCAACAGAACAAGAGGACATAGTGTTAAGCTGCACCAACGGAGGTTCAGGCTGGATATTGGAAAAAATTGCTACAAGGAAAAAATGTTTAAGGACGAGAACAGGCTGCCCAAGGACATGATGGAGTCACCACCCCTGAAAGTACTCAAAAAACAAGTAGATATGACACTTTGTGATATGGTTTAGTTGGCATGGAGGTCTCTTCAAACCTTAATGATTCTGTGATTCTATGAGCCTGTTTACCATTTTCTTAAGACTTGATTTCAGGATTCAGAAACTGAGAAATGTCTGCCATGGAACTTGTGTCTGCCCACTAGCTTTGTCACAGGTAGATAGAAAAACAAAAGGAGATAAATCTCTCTGGTCTTGGAAATAGATGGAAAAAGTTTAAAGAGGTGCAGTTTCTCTCCACTACTACATCCAAGAGCTGTCTATAAGAAGTCTAAGTCTCATCAGGACTCTGGGAAACCACTTGAAAAACTACAAATTATGAATTATATAGGTTTAGTGAAGCAGCTTTTTTACTATATGTGGGACTTTTTATATAGAACTGACTAATTCCAAGGAGAGTAAATTAGATCCTATGAATGTTACCCATTCCTAAATAAGGGAATTGATCCTGCTGAGAAGGCTCCCAGCTCATCATCTTCATGATACTCCTGCTCCTGTCATGATATTGCAGCAGCTTTGTGACGTGAGTGTCGTGCATAGACCTTTAGATCAGTATAAGATAAATCTTACTGCAAAAATCTTTGACTGTGTCAGGCCTGGGTCTGTGTCTGGCTCTGGCTCTGTCAGAAGACTATAACTTACTCTTTTAGCAGTTGCATTTGAACTGTGTTTTGTGTCAATGTGGGATAAAGAAACAAGAGGTCTGCATGTAATTTGGATTTTTCTAAGTATCTCATTTCAATCTAATGTACTGTTGTGTAATTAAGCCAGTAAGTCTATATGACCAGCCCATTTCAGGACTTGGTCTGCTATCTTTAGTTAGTGACAAATTCTGGTTTCCATTGCTTGTTCAGAGATGATAACAGTGTGATTTACAGGTATAAGTAACAAATTAGATCAATTAAAAAGACTAAGAGTGGCACCTGTCTAAGTGTAGGGTTGCACTAAATGATTTCCACATCTCTGTTTCCTGTAGGACCCTGCATTTGCAGCCTCTCCTCAGGAAGGTTAACAATGGGAGAGTTGTTTCTTAATGCTCATGAACCAAGAAAGCAGCCTTATCCTGCAGCCCAGGGATATGATTATTATCTCTGACTGAAAACAACAGCAGTATTTTTCAGCTCCATGTGTACAAATGATCCCTGTGTTTCATACATTTCTTGACTATGGCGTCTTGGATTGCCCAATTTGTTACAACCCTTTATTGTGAGCTGCCTTTGTATAGTAGAGCTGCACTCAAGTCAGATACATGTCCCTCTTTCTTTGTGTACAATCCTCAGCATTTTGTATTCTTGTAACCTTCATAAAATATTTCAAAATTTTTGCAGTCTTAAGAAATTTTCAAGGTAATCTCATTTATTTTTTCTAATAGTGGAAGAGAAAGTATGCAATTTTAAAATTAACAACTAGATTTGTGATATTTCTATTCCTTCTATATTATTGTCTAATGAAACAATCATTTTATGATAGGCCATATTAATACAGAAACTCCTTAAAGGTTGTGCTTAAAATGAATGATGAATTCTCTATTTTTATTAATCCATTTAAAATCTTAGAAGTACATCTGTAGTTTATTAGAGCGTGTGCTTCTTTGGACGCTGGAGACTTAATCCAGTTGACTAGTAAATATTTGACATGCAACACTCCTTCAAGGCAAAACCATGGCTGGAAATCAAGAAAACAGGCTTTTCATGGCAGCTTCAAGAGGAGACATCAGGCCATCCAAGAAGCCCAAGAGGTGAAAGGGATGTAGATATACTCAGAGTCCTTGCTCCCTATCGCTTTTATAGTAACAGATTCTCTGGTGTTGTATAGTGGAACAATACCCTTCACAAGTTGGCCCTGGAAATCCAGGAAAAAAATAATAGTGTTCCTCCTCTCGGTTCATATATTCAAGGGATTGGAGACAAATCCTTTTTTATACAGTCTTCCTCTCAAGTCAGAATTATTTGGTTCCAGCTCTTTTTCCTTTACCTTTCAGATCTGTCTGGGTCCTCTGAGGCATGGTCAGAAGCTTATACTTCTGCAAGCCCATCTTTTCACACATTTATACAATGTCATCTCATTAGAATGGAAATTCCAAGTGGGAAGGAACCCAATACTTGATCTCACAAACCAGTCCCTACAATGTTTGAAGGAGAAATTTCAGGGTTTGTGCTATTGGGTTACTATTTAGCTTCAAACTGGAGAATATCATTTGTGCCCCTAGAGCTCTTCAGTCTAGATCACAAATTTTATTTAGGCTGGATTAAGTACTGAAAAATATTTAAGCTAAAAATGTTTAGATTACTATCTTAAAGGAAATGCATTCTGAGTTAATGCACGAGGATTAATATTCCTGTCATGTTCCTCCTGAGAACCATCATCCAAAAAAAGACCCTGTCACCCTTTTAGAACAGGTTGAATTAAATCCAAGAGCTAAGTGATATGAATTACCTTTATATTCCTAGAGCTATTCCCTGTAAGTAATGGTGATCACATACATTGGCAAAGCAGCCCAGGGGAAATGGCTGTACTGATGTCCATAGTGTATCCACACAGGGAATAGGGAAGGTTTTTTATTAAAGGCCTGTTAGTCTGCTCATGCTGACGAGTTTTCATAACAATTTACTATACAATGCACCAATTTGTATATGGTATTTGCACTGCAGTTGTAATCCCATGCTTATTTGCACTCTGCAGACTCACTTGTAAACTTGTGAGCAGTATTACCATGAAATAGGCCTGATCCATGAAAAACATTGCAAATATGTGAAGACAAGCAAAATGGGAAAAAGCAATTGAGTGCTCTATAGTCAAATATGTCTTCTGTTCTACTTCAAAGTGTTTATTATATAGTCACTCTTTCTCTGAGTGCTGGAAAGAGATTTAATCAGAGGACCAAATTCTGGAAAGAAGTGCAAAAAATCATCCATTGCCACCCAGTTTTCCAAATTTCCAGAAATGTTCCTAATATGTCCCTGATTTTTAATGATACAGACACTTCCTGGGAGCTAAGATCCGAAGGTTAATAGCTCATTTGCCGTCCTATGCTGAGGAAACATTTTATATTAGTTAGTTGGGATTGAATTTTAACCTGAATTTTAACCAGAAACCTGTATGTAGGAGTCCCCAAACCCTATTAGTAATACTTTGTGGTGTCCTAGCAACTAGGTTTCAAACTTTTTATAAGTATCACAAATTTAAAATACTTTTTATGTTCCGTTCTATGGAATTCCTACATTTACATACTCTCTTTGTGTTTACTGACATGACAGAAGATATTCCTTGTCCTTGAGTTAGAGATGCATTAATTAAAGTATTCAGTTAAAATTCACCAAAATAAATGGAATTGCTGAATATGGCCATGCTTGATGATTACACATAGGCAGCTCCTCACAAAATTGATGCGAGTTACTCTATAAGGTATTCTTTAGCTATAATTTAATGAATGTTATTATTTTCATTTGCTGAATTATTTAAAGCTATCTTCAGGCAAACTTAAATTACTGTATTTATTTTTTAAATAGAAGCTATTTATTGCACTTTGCTCTTTCTGTAACTTACCTGCTTTCCCTTGTCACATCAATATCCTTCCAAGAGATGCTTATTCTCTTCACCCCCTTACCACAGCTTCTTTAAAGAAAATCTCCAATTATAGAGGAGATTTCTTGGAAGGACATTCTATAAATGCATGAACCTTTGAAAAAGGTTGAGAGGTGTAATAAACAGAGTTATGACAATTTTCAAAAGGAGATCAGTAATATAAAAAATATTCCCAGGAAACGTCTGCTGCTAATGCAGTTGGGCTGGCTGGGTAGGTGTTTATTTGGAAAGGTGGATTTATTATGGGAGAAGGGCTTCAGCAGAGAGATGATTGCCCTCTCCCTGGATTAGCACTTCATGGTGGTCCAGGGGTGGGGATGCAGCTCCAGCCAGAACCTGCCCCACCAACCCATCCTGTGCTTCATCCGGTCCTGGCAGGCTGAGCAAACACATAAACCTGTCCCAGGGAGGCCACTGCCTAAGCAAAGTAAAATTTCTGTATCTTGAACATAAAATAGCCCCCCTTTCCAAGAGGGCTCATTTTCTTGATTTCCACAGGGCTAACAAAATTTCCTACAAGTTAGAGCTGATTACAAAGGGATCGAAAACACCTCTGTGGCAAGTGAGCACTGAACGTCGGCCACTTTGTGAGCTGGAGCAACAGGGACTGCCCCACCACTTCCCTTTGTGGCTGTATTTGAATTCACTTGATTAATGTTGTATGTGTATGTCTATTGAGGCACTGCATTTAAAAGGATTGTTTACCATAGCCGTGTAATCAACCTGCCTTAGCAGCACCCTATTACCTGTGATAACAGGGCTGCTGCAATTTGGATCTGAAAGAAAACCACCTCAGATGGGCCCTCGGATGCTTTAGTGCTAGCATGCTGCCCTGTTATCTTCATTTGTAATTTGTTTTCGAGAACAGTGATTTGCATTTCAGTTGGATTACACCTTTTAATGCATCAAAAACGTAAAGTGGCTGCAGTGAAAACTCACATCTCCACTAGTTTTCAAACGATGCATTTGAGGCTTCAGTGGAGAGGATTATAATTACAATTAAAATCAAAAGCTTGTTCATTCTTTTAATGACACATGCTAACACTTTCTATACTAAGAAGCCTATCATGGTGCTATACAATCATGATTTTTTTTTAATATGAAATAACTGCATGTGCTCTGTCTTATCATCCACTACACACAAATGCTCCTTTTCTGGAAAGGAGCACATCCTGCACAGCGAGTTCAGAGGACAACTTACCTTGACAAAAAAAATAGAAGAAAACACAGCAAAAAAAAGGAATGGGAAGGGAAAAAAACCAACTGATGGGGTTTGTTTTTTTTTTTGTTGTTTGTTTGTTTGGGTTTTTTTTTTGTTTGTTTGTTTGTTTTGTTGTTGTTGGGTTTGGGTGTTTTTTGGGGTTTTTTTGTTTGTCTGTTTGTTTGTTTGTGGTTTTTTTTGGGGGGGACCTTTTTTAAGTGGAGTAGTAACAGACTTTCCTAGTATCTGCCAAGGTATGTAGCTACAAAGACATCTATCGAAAGCATAGTTTTATTGGATGAAGTGTAAAATATGGGCTATTTTTCTTTAAATGAGCATTACACAAATAAAGGAAGGTTTGTTTGTTTTGTTCTTATTTCTTTTTATTTTCTTTTTGAATTCCTGTAGTTTTCCGACAGCAGTAAATTTTCATAATTCTAAGTTTACTGTATTTGTCGTAATTCATAATTATTTCCATCTAAGGCTTCTCCTGTCATTTTAGAAGGATTTGCAAATGGCAGAGATTTTTGTTCTTACTTGGGTCTTACTGTGTTATTCTTCATCTGGAAAATGATTGAAAATTCTTAACTTGAAAATTCAGATTTTTGGTGAGACTAAAATTTACTCAGATCATGAATGGCAGAAATATCTGGGTGAGCATATTTGCTGTGATGTTCAAAAGCTTCAGCTCTGAGACCTTGCCTGGGCTCAGCAGCCTAATGGTTTATATGTACCCTAATTCTCTCTGCTCCTAATTGCCAGGGTGGGACCATCCTGTCCCCCCAAGCACATCTTCCTGTCTGCTTGAGACAGAAACCCATATCAAAGGACAGAAGCGATTCAGACCCCACAACGATGGGCTGAGGGCTGTCTGTAGCAGGTGCTGCTTGCCCTCCACAGTGGGCATGGGCAGAGTCCAAAGCACTTTCTCCAAAGAGGAGGTGAGAAATTGCGGAAGAGAAGTGTAATGAATAAATAATGGGATTTCAGCAAACCAAATTAATAGGTTATTATCTTCCTGTGTTTCAAAGACAACTAAAAGTCTGGAAGGCACCATTTAATAGCCTATGCAACAACATTTCAGGCTCTCGTACACGATTTTCCTGTCTCCTGCAACTCGGCAGAAGTTATGGCAATGCCTACTGTTTTGTGGTTAGAGATTTGAATGCATTATAAAAAAAAAAAATGGAAAGGATGTTTCAATTACTTCTAAACAGTCTGAAAGAAATGGAAAAGTTTCAGGCAATTCTCTCAAAATTTCCTGAGTTAATGAAAAATTATCACTTACTAAATCTAGATAGGTATATCCATAAATAATATTTAAAACTGAATCAAATGTCTAAGTCAAGTCAAAGTGGTTTTCATTTCGTCTTCTACAAGATAGATAAAAACACCTTTCCAAAATGAAATGTTGAAAATCAAGGTTTCTAGTTTAACATTAACAGAGGAGTGGGTGGTGTTCCCTTCAATGAACTGAAAAGCTTTGAAAGCAACTGTGTACTGAAATGTCTTTGAGGTTTTCTCTATATTTAGCAAGAAAAATGGGAAAGTCATGCTGACCTGAAGATTTCTCATATCTAACCTGACCAACATTTAGTGAACAAAGTTTTCCTACCTTAATGGTAGACCAAAATGGAATTTGCAAACAGGTTATACACAGCAGTCACACACATTTTAGCAAAACATGTTGTCTTGATGTTTCTCTCCACCTACTCATGTCATTTTATATTCTGACTAAATTCAGTATTACTTTCCTTCAGGCAAGCCTTTCTTTTGAGGTATTCAACAGTGTGGTAAGGCCAGGCTTAAAACAGATAAAAAACATCTCACAGATTACCTAAGCATCATAGCACATTAATGAAGAAATTAGATTATTTTCTTTTTTCATGCACATATTTTTAATACTCATCAAAAATAGCGTAAAGAAACCTTAAATCTGATGACCAGAGTGATGACAAAGTGATTTACAAATGTCATTGAGGTGTTCCAGGGGAACTGTGTTTCAAGTACCTCATACTCTTCATCCATCTCTGTGAGGTGATTTTCTGGTTGTTCTGCAAAAATGCATCATTAAATAGGTGGTTCAGCCTGACGCTTTGGCATCAGTTAAGTATTATAAAACTGTGATTTTAAAATTAAACAGAAGTAGTTTCAAAATTAGTATGAGATTTCAATTATTATTTTTTCTTTTTTTTTTTTTTTTAACTTAGCATTCCTCCTTTTTCAATTGTCATATAGTTGTACTTTGATTAGGTTTTACATTGGTGACTTTCATGATTCTCTTTCATTTTTTAGTTAATGAAAAAAATGTACCATTTCATAAAGGGTCTTAACAAAATTAATTTGATTATCTGTGCTAAACTGTACTAGATTATCTAACTTTCTCAAAAGAGCTTGGTGAAAGAAATTATGTGGAAGCAATTCCAGACAATTCAGTGGGAAATGTGACCTTGTTTTCCCTGAATGCTACCTTCACGTGCCCAACTCATAAGTCTTGTGTCATCTTCTCCAAGTTAAAACCTAAGAAGTTCTGAAGAAACAGCCCATTTAAATACTGCTGCAGGGCTCTGCTCCTCATTACTCCCTGTTCTTCAGGTAGGAAATCTCTAGTCCTGCCATCCTGCAATCTTGGAAGAATCCTTCATGGTTTTACCTGTGAGGGATGATCACCTGCATACAGGCCCTGTACTTCTCCTTAGTCACCACCCATGCCTTGGCAACCTGACTTGACTTGGGCCGCAGAGATTTCCCCTATAAACTGTCATAGGGAAATTTTTCCTGTCTGTTAGAGAAAGGAAGCTCTTGGAGGGGGTGAGATGAGCTTGTCAGAGCACGGTGTTATTAATGCCAGGGTCACAGGTGTGACCCCCACACAGGCCATTCACCTGGGAGTTGCACTGTATGCTCCTTGTGGGTCCCATCCAACCCAGAATATTCTGTGATACTGTGACAAAAGAAAATGCAATTATAGCCTTCATGTATTCATTTCTAAGCCTGATGCCTCTCTTGACATTGACACCCAAGGAATGAATGTTTTCGTTTATTGGTAGTCCTGAAAAGCACTAAAAAGGGAGAAGATTTTCATGGCTTGTGTGCTCTAAGAGGAGGGGGTTTTTTGGACATCAAATAAAACTTACACTAGATATCACACTTTGAGTTAAAATAACAGTATTTTGTTTCATTTTTCATCGTGCATTAGAAATATTTCAGAAAACAATCACTTTCAATTAAATAAACACATTTTATAAATATGATAATAATTCCTTTGTTTGGAGGATTTATTGCTATGATTTTAACACCAATGAAGGTTAAACAAAGACATTTGGTACATTTCAGCCTATCTGACTCTATGTTTCATCAGTAGGTAAAGGTTTCACTCAAGATTTTCACACAAAATTTTAATCCATTTCAAATAACCAGCAATTCCCTGACAGACTATTTTTAAAATTGCTATCAGTCATTGTCCCTTACAATTCAGAAGCTACTCTGTTTTGATTGCCCCATTTCAGGTAAAAAAAAATAGTACCCATGTTGCTCCAAATGAGAAAAAGTCATATCCCTAATGGAACTGAATATAAATCTGATATGATTTTCATGTTACACATTACATCATTAGCTAGAGATTTATAGGGAGAGAGCTGATATATTAAAGACTGTAACATAGCTCTTTCTCAAATGCACCTAATTTTTGAAGTTAGGCAGCACTAAATTTCTTCTTGTAAGAATATCCGAAGTATTTTTCTTTTATTGGCTCCTTCCTTTAAGTGAAGACTGCAGAGCTGATGAATATTTCATGGGTAGAAAAACACCTACAATACAAGGTTTTACCTACAAAATCTTTGGGGAAAGGGAGAAACGGCAGGAAGGCACTCTAAGGACAATTCTTTTATGAAGTCTTTGGAAAAGGGTCTCCATTTCATTTTCCACATCAATAACACCTCCTTCACCCCTTAATACTTACTTCTTTTCATTCCATTCCATAATACTGTTCAGACATTTTTGTAGTTTCTTTGAATTAAAGTGTCTCCTGAGCTGGCTAAACCAGATTAAAGCTAAAAATTTATACAGAAAATTCTGAACAATGGAAAAAAAATTTAAAAGGACATCCAAATGTAGTAACTGTAAATTTGTACAAATCTGTGATATTGAAATAAGAATTGGAAAAATGTTCAAATGTACATTTTAAATTTATTTCTTCCATATTCTATTGTCCAATCCTACAGACTTCTCTCTTGGAATTCAAGAACACATTTCAACTCAGAAGTATCAAGGGTGACAAAAATATTATATTTCACTAAAGACTGTCCCATTCCAGACAATAGATGAAGTCTCATGAAGAAAACATGCAGAACTCTCTTCTGACTGATAATTGCGAATCGGCATCAATGACACAAAAAAAAACAAAACCCAAACAAAGCCAAAAAAAAAAAAAAAAAA
>VZRN01003294.1:296208-332819 GCA_013397935.1 Dasyornis broadbenti
CAAAACTAGAAAACAAAACAAAAAACCCACCACAACCAAATCCAAGGACAATACAACCCATGAAACTTGTTCAACCTATCCAAAGAAAAGTAAGGATATTAATCACTCAGTAAGGTATATTAACAGTTCTTGTCCTTATACAAAGGTTTCTAAGGTAGTATGATGACTAGTGAAAGCATAAAACCAGATAAATGGAGAAAGAAAAAGAAAAAAGCTCAAAACAAATCTAACTTCCCTTCTGTCTACAAGTGTTTTCATCCTTTGAAACCTTTATTTGTCATTCTATTTTCAGGCTTCAATGGCACAAGGTAGAAAGTACTGGCTTGTCAGACAAGAACAGAAGTCAAATATTCAAATTACAAATTTATACTTACAACAACAACAACAACAAAAATCTGTGAGGTCTAAGAGTGTTCCTTACCTATCTGAGCCTATACATTATATGCTTAAATACCTGGACACTGGATGTCTAGGCCAAGCCCCTCTTCGACTGGGCTTCTTAAGGCAACCTTTATATACTAGATTTTCTAAACTGTCAGTCATTATTGCTGTTTCCTTTCTATCTAATTCTGAAGTGGAAACTACATACCGGAGTCGATATTTTTGTTGATAAGCAGGAAAAATTGCACTAGTTTCCTCTGCTTTCACTTCTTAGGGCTATGTCAGTCTTGTAAGACTTCATAATTAGCAGATTCTCTACCTTGCCAGCTATGTCCTTCTTCAGTGTACTGATTTGTGGTGGGGTTTGGTTTTGGGGTTGGTTTTTTTCCCCTTTTTCAGAAAATACTCCCTCATCCTGAAAATGTGGACTACCTTTTTGTTTTCCCAAACATGTCACCTTCTATTTAACTGAAAAACATTAATGCTGTGTAAGTGAGCCTGAATGTATAATACATATCTCTTGCTAGTATTTCTCTTTGTTATTCAACATGCCACAGAAGCTCAGATTATCTGCAGACTTCACTAACAAGAGCTATTTATTTATTTCCAGATTACTAGTAAAGATACTGAATAGGTCTAGGTCAAGAATAATCCTGTTGCCTCTCCTTTCAGGATTTGAATTACAAAATTATTTATTCTCCGTCTATAATTACTTCTTCCGATATCTCACTTGCTAAATGTTTAATGAATTTACTTTGTATCGTGAATATAGGAAAATATTTTACTTCGAAAGTTCAATGATGTCAGTCAAACAAGATTGAAACATCATCAGACAATCGTACTAGATTTTTGTGACATGACCTTTTTTATACAAAGCCACCTTGACTCTCTATTAGGCTACTAACTTTTATCTCCTTCCTAATTGCATCTCTGCCCATTCTATTCATTACTTAGGTTGTGGTCTGTCAACCTAAATGAAATTTGTAGTAAGTTAGATTGTTCTGCTTAATTTTTTAAGATATTCACAGAACACTTATGTTGCATCACATTTCTCTAAATTTCCCCCACCACTGAAAATTTTTTTCAATGCCAATACAATGGCAAGGATTTTAGTATTTATCAATATAATTTATGTGGTTGTATAAAATTGAGTATGTCTTTTTTACCTGGTAGGTATTTTTTTTCTTAAAACTTTTATTTTCTGAAAATTATTTTTTAAACAGAATTTTTAAAACTGTATACTTACAGGAAGGCAGTTGCTCTCTGTATCTTCAGCAGAAATGTTTGAAATTTGGGAAATTACTTTGTCTTTTACTTTCTTTTTCTTTTTTTTTTTTAATGGATATTAAAGATAGAAACTTAAATGAGTCACACATTAAAGTTAGCCTTTTAAGCTTTTAAAAATTGGGATATGGAAAAGGTTACCTTCTCAGTGCAGTCTTTTATATTCCTGCTTTTCTTTGTAAGTATATGTCTTACCTTTAAGTGTGGTAAAATATAAGGTATGTCATAAAATACACAGCATGGCTGAGATAATGTTACTACAGGAAATGATATTTCCTGACTTTCAAGTACTTGAAATTGTCACCTTCCCAACATATTTTCTTTATGTATGCAATTGAACTCTCATTTGTTCATTTTTGTACCTGTGAGCACCCAGTAATATGCTTGAACATGAACAGATATTAGAAATAATTGGACAGATATTAGATTTTTTTTCACTGAAAGACTGGTTAGGCATTGGAATAAGTTGCCGGGGAGGAGTATCTACTTAAGAGAAAAGTCAGGAATTTACTTCTACTTCAGGAGGTACCAGTTCCATACCGGGCTTTACCTGTGCATTTCACCATTCTCTCTTAGGGGCTTCAGGTTTCATGCTAAATAAAGGTGATAAAGTTTGGGGTTTTTTTCCTTTTGTGCTGCCATCTGTCTGCTGAATGTCACACATACTTATGATGCAAGAATATGACTGCATTTTCACTTTCACAGGTGGTCTTTTGTGAGGCTGTTTTCTTACATTGCCTTTAGCTGCAAGAAGTTAGGTAGATACAAATGACTGTACTGAAATGAATTTATTAAGAGTTTTAAAAAGACTTGGATGTACCAGTGTGACTTCAGCAGTGGGGCTGGAGCACTTATGTCATGGGGAATCATAGAACAGACCAGATTGGAAGTGACCTCCAAAGATCATCCTGTCCAAAGTTTTGTGAGGAGAAAGAGAGGCTGTGGGATCTGGGCTTGGCAGATCTGTAGGACAGACAGGTTTGGAGGCACTTCTTTACCATCTCCAACTATCAAAGTAGAGAAAAAGGATCCAAATGTTCCTTATTGCACAGCTAAAGGAACAGAGGTAAAGAACATATACCTCTGAGTATAAGAAAAAATCTATTTGTAGAAGAGTAATGAGAAAGACACACCATTACATATACAAGTCAGCTGGACAAGTCCCTATCAGTCTACTCTACCTTTGAAATCATCCCTGTTTTGAGCAGGGTGCTGGACCAGATGACTCATAAGGGTCCCTTTACATCTGCGTTACTCTGTGTTTCCAGAGCTGTTCATAACCCAGTGGAGACCTGAATGTTTTGATAGATCAGTCTGTTCAGCTGCCAGGAACTCACCCTTGGGTAGCCCACACACAGGCCATGTTGCACTTAAATTCAGCATTTGAGTGTATGGTAGGTACGGAGAAGGCTGACTCTTTCTGAAAATAACCTCTTAGGCCTCTGCCCTCAGTTTCTTCCTGTTCCTTATGACCCTCAACTTGTCTTTTGCTGTATATTATACTTCAGTTCTACAGATACTTTTCTCTTAATTCTTTCTGTTGATGAATCACCTCTTCAGTATCTCCAGTACTACCCACATGAGTAAAATTTTTAGGACTTAAGTGAAGTTTTTTCCCCAGGATTCCTGTTGGCCTAAATCCAAAATGTCTTTACATCAGTAATTAGATTTTCATTTGTATCTGTGCCTCAGCAAATAAATGGGACCCTCATCTTGAGAGTGATGTTTCACTACATATGCAAAATAAATGATAGACATTAATCCTAATGATCCTTTTGTCTCAAACACTTAGACTTTACTTCTACTACACATCTACCTCACTTAATTTTCAAGATGACAACAATGTTGGCCCTTGATTTACCTTGATTTACCCTAGCAGAATTTGATAACGTTCAATTAGCCTTTTGTTCTAATCAATTTTTGTTGCTCATCAGTATTGCCCTCTAATTTACCATGAGTACCTTATGAGAAAGTAGTAAGGAGTAGGCATACTCTAACAGCTTTTTTCACTCTGCAGTCCCTAGTTCATTTGAATTTAAAGGAAAAGAAATCCATCTGTAATTAAATCTGGTCAAGGAAAACCTCTTTTCAAGGAGGGCTTTTTGAAATGCATCAATAACAAAAAGAAAACAAAGGGTAATGTGGACCTGTTACTAAATGAAGGGTAGACTCTGTTAACAGAGGACACAAAGAAAGCAGAGGTACTGAACGCCTTCTTTGCATTGGTCTTCACTGACCAGTCCAGCCTTCTGAATCTCTGACCCAGGAGACCAGGCTAAAGGAATGTTGGACAGAAGACTTTCCCTTGGTCAGAGAGGATTGGGTTGGAGAAAAACTAGGCAAGCTTGACAGCCATAAATCTATGGGCCCTGATGGGGTGCATCCATGAGTGCTGAGAGAGCTGGAGGACACCATAGTGAGGCCGCTCAGGATTATTGAAAGGTTCTGGTGATCATGAGAGATGCCTGGGGACTGGAAGAAAGCAAATGTCACCCCAGTCTTCAACAAGAGCAAGAAGGAGCACCCAGGGAACTACTGGCCAGTCAGCCCTACCTCAAACCCTAGAAAAGTGATGGAATGCCTCGTTCTGGAAGCCATTTCAATCCACATGGATGACAAAAAGGAGATCAGGAGCAGTCAGCATGGATTCACTAAAAGTAAATCATGCTTGACCAACCCGATTGCCTTCTGTGATGAAACAACTACCTGGATGGATGAGGGGAGAGCAGTGGATGTTGTCTGCCTTGACTTCAGCACAGCTGCTGACAGTCTCTCACAACATCCTCATAGGCAAACTCAGGAATTGTGGACTGGAGAGTGGACAGTGAGGTGGATTGAGAACTGGCTGAATGACAGATCCCAGAGGGTTGTCATCAGTGGCACAGTGTCTGGTTGGAGGCCTGTCACTAGTGCTGTCCCCCAAGGTTCAATACTGGGCTGAGGACTGCTTAACTTGTTCACCAGTGACGTGGATGAAGGGCCAGATACCTCCTCAGCAAGTTCACTGGTGACACAAAGCTGGGAGGAGCGACCAATAGCCCAGAGTGCTGTGCAGCCCTGCAGAAGGATCTTGACAGGTTGGAGAGGTAGGCAGAGAAGAACTGCCTGAAATTCAACATGAGCATGACCGGTAAGAAGAGCATTGCCAGCAGGGCAAGGGAGGTGATCCTGCCCCTCTGCTCAGCCCTAGTAAGGTCACATCTGGAGTGCTGTGCCCAGTTCTGGGCTCCTCACTGCAGGAGAGACATGGAGCTCCTGGAGTAGCTCCAGTGGAGGGCAACAAAGATGATTAAAGGGACTGAACCACCTTTTACACGAGGAAAGGCTGAGGGAACTGGGCCTGTTCAGCCTTGAGACTGAGAGGGGGCCTCATCAAGTATAAGATACAGAAGGACCTGAAGGGGGGATGTCCCTGGATATTTCTCTTTTCCTCCATACATATTTTGTAGGTATCACCAAATCTCCAGACAACCTAATTAAATGCACAGTTATTAACAACTGCTTTGGGAAACAGCATGGAAGATGGTATCAGTCAGCCTGATGGACCTATTTGGTTTGTGCGTAAAATTAGTCATTTGGTAAAATCAGTCCTAAATTGAGCACACCATGTTTCTCTCACAGAAAACAAAAAGACGTAAGTACACAAAAATTCTGAAGCTTCTGAACAGTTCATTTATGTGCCTGGACTATACAGGCAGGGTTAGGCTTAAGAGGCCACCTCCTTCCATACGGAGAACAGAGGTAATCACAAGTGAAAGCAAAAACTGCAGCAAACATTGAGCTACTCTGTGTCTGGTCATCACCAGAGCTACTAATTTCCCAGTCACTGCAAATGCCATCTTTCCCAATAAAGTAGTTATTTAAAAAGCCAGAATTGCTCTATTCCTGTTTCCCTGCATATTTTACACTGTCATACAAGCTACCAGTTTTATTTCAGTTTCCCTCAAAAACATGTGATAAAGTACATCTACTTAGTTCTAAACCAAACTCTAGGTGTGAGGGGGTTTTTCTGCTTTATTTTTTTTGCAAATTTCCAGTGATGTGAGAAACTTAATGGCTTAAACAACAAACTTAAGACAGCCTTGTAGAAGTTAGAAAAAATCTTTCATCATCAGTAAACTCAATAAAACAGATTTAGAATCTCAGCCATCATTCATTGAAAGTAATTTGTAGTGTTACTTCTCTAACAATTAAAAAAATAACATTTAAATCCTATTTAAAAATTGGATTTTATTAATTTGAATGTACATTTTAATCTATTTTCATAGCTCTACTTAAATACAGTGCATCAAGACACTGTTTTATTTACCCATTTTAGTAGTTTTAATGTCAGTTCTCTTCCTTTATACCATTAGTACACTTCTGAAATTTGTACTTAATAGAAACATAAACATTTTTATTTTGAACACTAGCTTTTGAAATATTCATTATGGACCTGCTGGCTAATTCAAATTCTTTTTATACTGATACAATCTGAAAAGTTTTGTTCCTTATAATTAAATTATCTATTTACTGTTAATAATGAAGACCCAATTTACTTTTCTTTTAAATTAATATTATTTTTATTTATTATAATGTTTAAAATATTTCTTTTACCTATTATCTCTTGCATTTCATAAATGACTTTCAAGTATTTTGGACAGCAGCTTAGTGACTACCTCTGCCAGTTCCTTCAGGACCCTGGATGCCTCCCAATGGGTCCCATGGTCAGGTGTCTCAGACGATCACAAATCTGATCTTTTCCTATGATGGGTATGACTTCATTCCCCTAGTCCCTGCCTTCAGATTCAGGGCCTTGAAAGATGTGGAAAGGGCAATTGCCAGTAAAAACAAGGGGGAAAGGTTGCCAGCCTTCTCCATGTTAATTGTCATCAGATTTCCTGTCTCATTTACCAGTGGAGTGGAATTTCTTTTGTTCTCCTTTTGTGACTAAGATACTTAAGAAGCCCTTGCTATTATTAATCACAAAGCTTGACAAATTTGTCTCCGGCTGTGCCTTAGCTTTTCTGATCCCATCCCTATACTCTTGAGCAGCATCCCTATATTCTTCCCAAGACATGTGTGCTTCCTTCCATTGTGTCTGCATTTCCCTTGTATTTCGATTTGACCAAGAGGACCTTACTCAGGCATGATGATGTCCTGCCTGCCTTCCTTGCTTGATTTCTTGCACGTGGTAAGAACTTTTGTGCCCTAAGAAAAATATCTTTAAATAGCTGATATCTTCTGCTTCTTCATTCCTGAGGGCAGTTTCCTGAGGGCTCCCAGCTACTGTTCCCTTAAAGAACCAAAAGTTTGCTCTTGGAAGTTTTAAGATCTTGACTTTACCTTTTTTCTCTCCTGTATCCCTTGAAATCATGATTTGCACCAGGGCATGATCACTGCAACTCATAAACCATGAGTATGGTCTTCTTCTTTAAGTTCCTCTGAGTTGGTGAGCAACAGCTCCAGCAAAATATCTCCTCTCGCTGGGCTTTTCTGGATTAGGTTATCCTAAATACATTCCAAGAAACTCCTGCTGCTTGCACCTTGCTGTGACATTTCTCCAGCAGGTACTGGACCTAGTACAAAATCATGATGTTAAATTCTGTAGCAAGTCACATTAGAGTTAAAGAACATTTTCACATTGTTCTCATCGAAACTCAAAGAGATGACCACCTGTTAACCATATATTCTCAGCTATTCCAATTTAGTGTCTGTATTCAGATTGCAGTTAAGACTAATCATACTTAAACAAGATGGCAATGATAAGAAGGGGAGAGATACATTCAAGAGATGTTCAACTGCCCCTGTAAAAACAGTCAAAAATAATTACTAATATAGTCAACAACCCTTTCAAATCTGAGGAAATATATTGTCTTTCTGTGACCTTGGCAATATTCACCATGAGTCCAGAAAGTCTTAATATGTCTGTGACAACATCAGCTCCAGTGTGAATTAGGTTATTAGTCTCCCTAATTTGTATCATTACCAACTGTTTACAAAGCGTGTGTCTTTTAAGATGGTTGATTAAGAAATATTTTTAACATTTTGCAGTTGAATCACAGCAAACCCAATTGCTGTTGTCTTATCTCACATTTTTTAATGAAGAATGATGCCATTCATCACTTCAATGATTTACACCTGAATCAGAGTGCTGAATTACTCTACCTGAATGATATGCTTCATCTTCAGCATTCTTTTCTACAAATCCATTAACATCACTGGGTCTGAAAGCATCCATAAAACACATTTACATCCCTGTGCATCTGTGGACAGGTCACAACTCCAGAAACATGAATACCAGCTCTTTCCAACTGTCCCATCCATATGTAAGCCCTTTCTTTTGGATTTAGAACAAACATCAACCAGAGATGCCAAGTGCTGAGATGTTTGACTCACTGAAATATAAACATCTCTTCTGGAAAAAAAACTAAAAGTAAAATATCATAATCATTAGCTTATTAAGGTTACTCAAGATGTTGTCAGGGAATGTTCTTGTTCCTAAAGGAAATGCTGTGTTTGCACGTATATCCCTTGTCAAAGATGTCATAGTCTCTAGAGAGAGAAGCTGGTCTCTGAATGAGTAATAATGACTCACGCATAAACTACTTCTGGGCCTTAAAGCATTTTTAGGTTAATAAATATACAGATTCCAATGTAAAATTTACTACCTAGAAAGCCAGTTTAAAAAGCAGCTTCTGATGAGGCCATGTAAATTTGTAGTGTTGTGTTTTGTGGTTTTTTCCTTTTAAATTCTTCTGTGTTCTGGAGTACAAGCATTGCCTTCTAGTAAGTCCTGCAGAGGTTAATATATTCAACTTGAATAAAACAAAAAGCATAGCAACATTTGACACATAAAAGGATAGAGGACACATTAAGGGAATGCAAAGAACTTGCTGCTGAAAGGCAACAGTTGCATAATATTACCAAAGTAATGAGAAGAGTGCTACATATTAATAAATATGTGACCTTTTTATCTTGATTATTTAAAAATCGTGTTATTTTAAAAATGAATAAACAAATGCCTTGTTTATCCTTACATAAAGCAATAGTTTTCCTTGATGGGCTATGTACAATCATTTCTGTATTGGTAAAGTGGAATGCAGCTGTACAGGTCATTGTAGCATTTATCACATCAATCTGTTTCTTTCATTTTTTAGAAAATTGCACATCAGGACAATCATCTTTAAAACTAAAGCCTTAGCTGAAACAAGAGTATACAACTGTGTCCATTTATACATAATGAAATTTTAAATTCCTAAAAGACAAATATGATTAAAATTAAAGAAGAAATAAAAAAGCCTTACAAGTAAGACTGCATTTAAGTTTGTTATATACTTTAATGAGACACAATTTCTTATTTAAAGTTGTAAAGATTTGATTAATGTTTTATTATCCCTATCATTAATAACCATAAGTGCAACTTCAGAGGATTTGTATTTAAAAAAAACAGGCAGCAGTTGAAATAGTGAAATAAAGAAAAGTGGTTTGCAACCTCTCCTCTCCTCTCAGAATTTCATTTCTGTACTATTATTAATTATTTATCAGATGCTAGAACCTCTGGGTCAATTCAATATAAGTAATTTATGTTATAAAATAAGTGCTGACGGTCAGTTAACCTAATATAACCTAAATGACTCAGCTTATTATCAGATAATTTATCACCTTTCCAGCAAGAGCTGAATTGTCCCAGGAAGCCACAGTTCAAACCCTGGAATCCTTCTGTGTGTCACAGAGATGAAACCCCAAGCAGCTTGGGAGCCCCACGAGACTGCAAGGAGCAGTTTCTGTGAGCCAGCTGTGCCAGGCACAGGGCAGAGGACACTGCCCAGGTTCTCTGTCCCTGCCAGGGACTACAAGTCCAGAGGTACAGAAAGACCGAGGCTGCTCACAGGCAGGGAGACCTAAATGCTAAGGGCATTCAGCACTGTAGAATGATGTGTTACGTGGAGAACTTTTCCAGCAAATCTGGCAAATTCTGCGTATTGGGGAAACTGTATTTATGCTGCCCAAATCCAATAAAGATGTGCCATAGACTTCCTTGTCTCCAGTTTCTCATTTGCCAAATTGAGAGACAAAACTATCTTCCTCTAGTTGCAATAACTGCCCTGTAAAGCATCAAAGTTGTTGGTTTTCATAAAGGATATAATTTATCCAGCCAAAATGGCAAATACAACAGTTAAAAGTGTGGTATATCATTAAAATTTCCAGAAGCTTAAATAGCTATTACAAGTAACCTAAACAAAAGGATCTCTCTTCCCCCACAGATCTATAAGCTTGGTTATTTGAATGGGAGAAGAGAAAAATGTCCTCATACCAATAACTTGGCAAGATGAGGGTTTTTTTCTGGAAGACTAGCAATCAGATACCTCAACTCAAAGTAAAACCATGATTGAAGGATGTAGATATCAGGAAATATCATGCTGTGATAAAGCAAAAGGCATATGGGATGTGTAACAGCTAAGGATAAACAGTCCATGTGTAAATCATGCCAATAATCCTTTTTCTTACCCTCCTATTTATTATTATTTCTATAACTGCAGCTACTGTTTGCATTCCAGTCGCTTCTACTGGCTCCAGCTAAAGCTGAGCCTCCATTGTAATAGACACTCTGCAGATCCAGTTACTCTCCTATTATCCTGCAACACTTTCAACTGTATAGAGGAAGTAAGCAAAGAGTGTTATAAAGGACTTATTAGTGTTCCTGGTCCTTAAATGAGCAGCCAAGGCTCTGAAAAATCAAGTGACTTGCTGAACTGCACAAAGGAAGTCTGTGGTAGAGACAGCAAGTCACCACAGCCATCTCATATTGCATTTCTGTGGTCTGAAATCCAGGATCATTTTTGCCTGGATTGGGTACTTTTATCATCTACTCTCAAGGACAAAAGCTCACTCGTAGAAGAACTAAGTGTCACACAGAGAACTGACATGGTATAAAGTCTGAGAAGGATATAAAAAATAACCATTTCTTTTTTAAAATCCAATGAAAAGGCTATCAGGCACTAGAATTGAGCTATATTCCTCGTGGCTTAGTAGGCAACATAGGTTCTTGAATATAGTAGAGGACTAGAAAAGAAAATACGAAAAATCTGCAAAAGTCTGAGGCAGGAATTTAAAAAAACTCGGATCACTTTGTAGGACATTACTTTGTTGATTTGCTCTCTATTAATAGTGGGTTAAGCATCAAAGCTTTTAATTTCACTGCTTACAAAACTAACAAAACTTACATACAGGAGGCACAAGGAGAAACGTGACTGAGCTCTTATCAGAAAGGACACCTTTCCTGACTGAAATAATCACCTAGCTAATCTACCATCATAAATCATAGCATATTCCTATTTCCTGGTCTTGGTTAGAGGTCATCTCCAAGTAACTGTGGCACTACATCATATGGTGGGCACTTTAGTTACTTTTGAACAAGTAGGCATATGGTAACATTTATGTTTTGTTTATATCTTGAGCTTGGTTTCTTCATTTGAGTCCATTCTCTTCAGTATGTATTCCAATGATAGACGATGCATCATTCTTACACTGATCCATTCATGACTATTGTATTAAGAAAGCATTGCGTACTCCGAATAGGTTAATTCGTTGCTAGCTTAATCTAAGTGGGAGACTGTTAAAGGCAATAAGCATAGTTTTTTAACCAGTGGCATTATGCATGGAGCTATTTCATTCATTTATGTGCTTCTCTTTTTCATTTCAGAATACCATTGTATGTCTCTTTTATTTGCATGAGCTTCTGTAAGAATGTTGCTATTAACTTATTAGACTGGGAATAGGTTGGATTGCTTGCTAAATGCTGCCTGTTTTCTTTCCACTGAATTCTCTGTGTGCAATTTAGAATTCTGTTTCTAATAAGATTATAAATGAAATAATGAAAACCGGTAGGATTGTTCTGCTAGCAGGTTTCCTTGGTGATTAATGAGCTAAATAATACTGTTTCTCTCTATGGTCAAATTCTGTCTCCAGCTTCACCAGTGAGAAGCCAGAAGTAGCTCCCTTGATGTCAATCATAGACTCATAGAATGGTTTGGAGCTCTTCTAGATTCACCATGGTAGATTTAGTCATTGTGGTATAAATGATCAGAGAATTTGATTTCACATGTGTCAATAGTTTAAGGCTTGTTTGTGGTTTGTGGATCCTTCTTCAGAAAATTATATACTTGTATAGCCTTTAAAATCACACAGCCAAGAACCTTCCTAGCAGGGGCAAGGAAGTCTCACTTTAACCATACAGCACACAAAGAGAAGAGCAAGCCAAAAGAGACTGACTGCGAAGCAGGCTTACACATGTGAGAAACGATGAGTGATAATGCTTTCAATCTACCATTTTCACTCTGGCTGCATGGCTCCTTTCTGGCTGATATATGTGCACACTCTGCGATGTTTTTCAATGTAAAGCTTTATAGTTTATACAGGGGCTGGATTGAGCATCTACTGAGCAAGGTGGGATGAAATGGAAATTGTACACCATTCCTCTGTCAGACTGAGTAAAACAGAGTATTTTTGGCACTGGATGCAAGGAACAGACCTAGAACAAGTTACAGATTATATATATTTCAACATGGCAACTCTTTCCTACATAGATCAAGCAATTAAGTGTAGATAATCACGTGCCTTCTGCCTGAAGCTCCATTTTAAGATTGTCTATGAGGTAAGCTTGCCTAAGGTTCACCTTGTTCCACCAAACAAGCTGAAGGAGCAATGCGCATCCATTCCACTTGCCCGTCCCATAAGGCTTTGCGGTGTAGAGAGTGGGTTGGTGCTAAGAGAGGTGGGTAAGAACGTAAGTGTTTTCTGGTGCCTGAGAAAGAAGGGTGAAATCAAGTAAACAGACTAAAGTGCTGTGGACCTCAAAGACCCCAAAAAACCACCCAGTGAAAATCTTCACCTTTTTCTATAGTGAATACAAACATTCAACAATATCTCGATATCATTTTCTTTTAGAGGTAGATAGAAGCAAAAAAAAAAGGTCAAACTCAACAGTCTCTTTAACCTTCTTCAGTCTTTCCATTGCAATTTTACTTCAAAAATACACACCTTTTCTTTTTCTTTCTTTCTTAGGGACAGAAAGAGCAGAGGCTACCTCTCCTCTCTAACTCTGGCATAGTTTTGGACAATCAACCGTATAAGATCAAATTTTAAAAGCCTCTCTACTAGGTGATGGATTTTTTTTTCTACACCTACCTTTTGTTGCCATGTGTGGAAACAGAGGATTGAGAGCGTGCTTTTCTTCTCTTAAGCATACACTCTCAGTCAAGGACTTGATTAGTACGTTTTTGTCAATAAAATAGGCTGTAATTACCTTTCAATAATCACAGTGTTTTTGCTATATCAGCATGCGATTTAGACACTTGAGGTATTTTAAAAGCTCTTTTCAGGAGCCTAGGACCACCTATTACATTTGGGGCAAATAAAGCTTTTAGAATAATGTTTGGAAAAGCAGCACCCTGTAAATATAAGGTGGTGTTGCACCATATGGAGACTGGCTTTATGACATATGGTTTGAATTAACAAGTTTAAAACTGTTAGGATCAGTTTTTCTTTCACTGAAGGAAAAAAAAAAGAAAAACAAAACCACAAGATAGATACAGTTAAATAAGCTTCAGTAGCAGATACAGACTCAGCTTGTGCCAACATGTGCTAATTCAGTTAAAATACCACTTAGGCTATGAGTTGGGTTTGGAATTTTGTTGGTTTTGGGTTTTTTCTGGTGTTTTTTTCTAAGCAAACAGCACTGCCAGCTGTAAATGTGTTTTACTACTGTTAGTACAAGGACCATCGTCACCACCACCATCATTATGATTGTGGTCCTCATTAAAATAAATGATTGGCCTTGGTTTTATATTAAAGCTATTTGAAAAGATAGGGCTGAACAACAGATGAAAACAGAGGATGGAAGCGGGTCTTCTGATCTCACCTAATTGAATCTTTGTTGGCTGAATTGATCTGAAAAAAGTTCAAAGATCTAGGATCCATATTATAAAAACATTATTTTATTTAATCAAAACACTCTTTGAAGTGCCATGCTTGCAGACCACCTGTAGCTTTGAAATCTGAAGTAGTGGGAAAGCTTTCCTCATGGTCCACAGAAATGATATATCTGAGTAAAATAAAAACAGAAAAGGGAGAGGTCCTTGTAAATCTATTTTATATCCAGGTTTCTTTTAAGCACCCTTTTACCCTTGTCTATGCTAAGTCACCTGGAGCAGCAAGCAAAGCACTCAGCATAAGGCAGTCTTTTTCAGTCTTGTTTCACAATTTTAATTGTGGCTGCTTTTACAGACTGTTCCAAAGACAAAATAGCCCTGAGGTTGTCCTGGATCTCAAATAAGTGTAGCAATACTGTAAGAACTTCTTTTCTCAAGACTCATCCTGCATCTAAGAAAGTTCTGCTCAACCACAGCATATATTAAAATATTGGCAACAGAATAAAGAAGAAAAAAAACAAAATGAAACATTCAGGGCTAGAACCTCCTCTATGTGTGCAGGTTATTGGCACAATGGAGCTGAAACATAACACTCAGGGATATTACTTCCATAGCTTCAAAAATGTAACATTTCACATCTTCCTGTCCCATAGGTCAAACTGGGTGAGCATTCTTCAGTACTATTTTCCTAGGAGTTCCTATCTGAAAAACACAGTAGGGATATGACTGGCATGCTCTACTTTTCAGCAGTCATCAAGCATTATGTCTTCCCTTTCGAATCAGAGCCATTCAGTGTAATTTAGAGAAACCCAGAAGTTACTAAGGACTGGCAAAAATCATCACCAGATCACAGAATTGCTTGTGTTCACAGAGAACCTGGGTCAATTTTTCTTCTCAATGATTCAAATCTCAGAGAGCAAAAAAAAGCAGACACATAGAAAGTTATGTGGCAAAATATTAAGTTTTGTCAGCTGTAGATTACACTTAATTTTGCTGGTATTGGAACTGTGGGAATACAATCCTGTGAAACTACTTGAAAATTGATAATCCATTTCTGTATTTCTTCAGATAAGTCCTAATAACATCCAGATTCCCAACCCCACCCCTTATAATCAATTTCTCAATTTGACACATCCATTTCCAAAGTCTCATGATCCAGTCAGGAAAAAAAAAGAGATTTTCTGGACTACACATTGCCATTTAAATGAATCGTCATCTAGTTTAGAAGATCCCATCCTAGTGCATCCTAATACTGTACTGCAGCTCCCAACTCCTTAGAAGGGACAAAAGCCCAGTATATTGGTCTACCTGAGGTACTCACAGTACATGAATTCCTGGCCTGTTGACAGCAAACAAAGATCTCTGCTCATCCTTACTATGTAGATTACACTTTTTTGCAAAGTAAATGGTCAAGTCTTATTGCATAAAACATAAGTGTCTCTCTTTCTCTCTCTCTGGAACTTCTAAATACAGGATGCCAATGGCAGAACTCTCATTTTAGAGTAATATGAACAAATAATAATCCTTTTCTTAATAAAAGAAAAGAAACTGTACTACTTTTGGGTGTTGCTTTAGTAAAAATGCATGGCAGAATTCTGTATGAATGCAAATATTGAGAAACATCAGGGAACAATCCATACCTATGCCAACTATAATGGGAACAGCATGTGGTCCACTGATTGTCTTTCACAACACAGCAATTTTCAGATAAGCCATTGACACCTTATCTCATTGTACAAAATCCAGCATTATATCACAGAAGAGACTAAGGTGTATAAGGCAGAATATGTGCATGTGCTGCCATGTAATTACACAAATATTGTATATAGACAATGTTAAAAATCTTGTTTATTAATTCACAAGATTATTGGGATCTTTGTCAGTCATATTTTTCTTCTAATTGTCCAATAACGCCCAGTAGTTATAATCAAGCAAACATAATAATTCTACATGGAACTGTGTAATCACATGTGAAAAAATCAAGGTTTTCTATATGTATATCTACACATATATATATTTATATATGTGTGTGCGTCCATCCTGTATTTCACAGTCAACATGTGCATTTCAGAGCTGTCGAGCAATGCGAAGAAGTTGACGTGCAACAGACTTATAAAATATATAGAAATAATATGTAAGTCTTTGTGTATGAATGTGTAGATATACACATAGATGGAAAATTTGTTCAAATTAAGTCCTCTTCCCTTGCTGGTAATGCATCTGTCAGCAAGTGTACTGTGTGACAGACATTTGCCCTTCTCTACATCAATATCTGATAGTTAGGCAGAAAGGAGGCAACATCATATTAGCATATCTATTTCTCTCTCTTTCCTCTACAGGTGCTAAATAATTAGTAGCGATTGAATTATTCATTGCAAAAAATATTCATTGTGAATTTAGTCAGTTTATTTTTTTATTTTGCTTACAAATCATTCAAGACACAATCCTGAATTCTGCAAATATATTCGTTACTCATAAGTATTCAACAAATAGTTGGTCAAAGCTCTTTTGACTTAGAAAAACACTGGTACATAAATCAATTTCTTCAGAAAATTGTAATATATGACTTACCAAGATAAGCAGATGCCATAGTGTCTCTGTTCTTGTTGGCAGACTTTAATTTTTTTTTTTTTTTTTAAAGCTAGAGAAAAGTGCTAAGTAGCAAATAATCCACACCTGGAGTAAGTTTTCTGGCTCATAACCATTTATGAGACTTTTGAGATTCGCAAATAGAAATTACAGAGAAGGAAGAAACTTGTGAATATCCTAGTGAGTCTATTCTTTGTTTTGCACTGCCAGTATGTAGTAGTTTAAGTCTAACCAAGCATATTTGGAGAATAGGAATTACGTTGTGACTGTTTCTGTGTTGGTAGTAAATGAGTCCCAATCTGGAAAGCAGCTGTATCACAAGCAGTGAATATAATGATAATCTAATAGAATAGCATGGGCAAAGCTGCATAGTAGGCTTGATTACAAACAACTGGGGTAAGGATGGCTACTTACAAATGCACATTCTCTTCAGCATTCGGGACTGGAACTCTGTATTCAACACCAAGGCTGAGAATTAAGTTTCTTCAAAAGCAGTATAAATTTTCCACAAGTGTATGTGTATACAGATATACACATCCCCTATCATTTAACCTAGACAGAATTCTCAGGGACTTTAAGCTAAAAGAAACTTTAGCAAAATAAAAGAAATGAAAATGTCTTATAAGACAACTTTAGAACAGAGATTGCTGTTAGGCCTCTTACAAGTGAGGTATCTTTAAAGGCTTCATTAAGAAGTTTTTCTCTGATCCAGAGGTCCTTAGCAGATAAAAAATCAAGGGCTGTATACCAAAGGCCATTTACAATGTCTTCTAATCAAAAAAAAATGGAAGAAGTGGATCTTAAAATATCTTCCAGTCACTCAGCACTATATTCATCCAGCACAGGAGGACAAATTATAATAAAGTCTATTGCACTCCAGCTCTCTCTGTCCTTATGCATCTTTTTGAAGACTTCACACTCTCTCTTACATATGAAAAGAAGAAAATTCTGCTGCTTTTTTTATCACTACATATAAGGAGAAATTCTGCTCAGTTATGGACATCCTGCAGTTTAACCCCTGCCGAGTCTATTTGCTGAGTCTTGAGAAGGGTACTGGAGCAGAAATATCACCTACCCTTCCATACAGAGTGACTACATAGTTTGAAAAAGTTAACATTTCAGATTACGCAATATTGTTCAATGTGCAACCTTCCAAGTATGTAAATTCCCCATATTTTATGAAATTAATATAATCAGGTGATCTAATGTCAGCCAGCTTCCAAAGATAATTGCTTTCTGGAAGAAAAAAAAAAATTGCAGTACTCAGCATGATGTTATTTATCATTTTCAGCTAGACCAGTTTTATTTTGAGGCCCTCTGTATTTTAATCTATATTAGAAACATTGTTAAATTACTTTTTCTTGAAAGTAACTTTAACTTTTGGTGAAGATTTTGGTCTTTCTGCTTATGAAGAGCAACAGGGAAACAGAAACACTGCAGATCCTTTGGGCCCGCAGACATTATGATTTACCATATTGAGGTATATGCTATTACCCTGAAAAACTACATGAAATGAGCCTCACACCTATTTGCAGCTGCAATGAATATAGGTACAAAAATCCCCATGAATGACTGAATGGACTCCAAAAAAAAGGGATCTGAACATCACAGTACAAACTTAACACTTCAGCCAACATCGTTATGGCAAAGTCAGGTTCAACATGACAAGCCCCAATGATCCACATAATTTTGCCGACTAAGACACCATCAAGAATTCAAGTGGTAAGAAGACAACACCAAAATTCTCCCTGTGAAATTCTCTTAGACAGGAGAGGAAGCTTCCCTTACAGGAAAAAAAAATAAAGTGAGACCATACATATCCAGTGTTTGCTTGTGGCACTTGTTTGTCTTGGACACCACATAACGTGCACTGTCACTTAAGCCACCATCTAATTCTTGCTGTTGGTCTGAAGATGGCTTCATCCTAGATATGTGTACAAATAAGCTTCCAGAATCACTCATTTTTTAAAGGAAGCAGATGAATAGTCAGGCTGCAGTATTGCACTCTATTTAACTTCACCTCACTTGGGCAAAGATGGTCTTCTCTGCCCCTCTAACAATCTTCTCTTTGGGCCAGGTGTTCCTTACATTTTCTACATGGTGATAATGAAAATGGCTGGATCAGACAGTCTTATTTTGGGCTTAGTTTTCTACAGTTTCAGGGAATGAGAATCTAAATGAAGGGAGGCTGTGAAGATTGGGGCTGACATTTTCAGCAGCAACTGCATGAGCTAGAACAGAATGTGAGACTACAACCTTACAGATGACAGAATAGACCGAAAGACACATCAAAAGAAATACTTTTATTCAGTCCAGAAACTTGTTTCCAAGGGCTCAGGCTTTATAACTTCTAGCTAACACCTAATGAAAGGATATAATTGTGTATAGTGTGACTGTTTTGGACAGAAATTAAGGAAGCAGACATAGGCAGCTGCAGGTTGAGGTTTTCAGACAAGAGTCAACAGAAGCAGGTTGAGACCAGAAGCTCGCAGCAGCAGCAGCATGAAATTGGTTAATTAATTTCTCACTTTGGGACACTTCCACAGGCTTCACCCTGACACACTGCATTTTGTCAGGCCTACAGAGTTGAATCTCAAGAGCCTGTGCCTCTGATTCAAGACATCTTGGTGGTGTTTCTCCTAAAGTAAGGAGCAGTAATGCCATCTCTAGCTGTGCTTAAGCTGTGTTAAGTTTAAGGACTGTCCACATTGTAATTGGAGCTCATTCCTATGTATTCTATGTAGTTTTTTCTTTCCAGTTCTTTGATCTCACCAGGTCCCATCAAATGTTCAACCTTAGCTGACACATTACACCACTACTCTCAGAACCCTGAAATACTTTTCCTTTTAAAACCTCTAAAAATTTCTGCCATAAAAATTATTTTACTTTTGACTAGTTAATTACTGCGAAACTGGAGACAAGACTTATGTTTATTGCACTCAGACAGGTTTTTGAATCAATTTCTGTTGAGTTGCAGCCAAAATTTAATTTTTTTATCTATCCCTTGTGATTTCTTTATACATGAAGCTGTATGTAGTCTTGTTTTTATTTGCATGAGCTCAGCAATATTCTATTTTTCTGACTGCACAGAATAGTGTTGCATTCATTCCTGTCCTGTATAGGGGGTTTTGCCTGTGTTTCAGTCCTGAGCCAGGAGCCTATTCTCTACACAGAAGAGCTTTTAATCGTTTGAAGTGTGAAAGAGAGTGTGACTGTAATTTGTTTTCTGCTTTAATAGGTGTTTATAACATAAAGTCAGTTAATAACTTCATGGCTGAAATATTGCTCAATTGTCCTCTGTGGTTTTCTTTAATTTTTATTTGGCTATCCTTTACATACTTTCTACCTATATGTGAAATTACAGGGAACTATCCATCTAGCTATTCTACAGAATGGCCCAACTCAGGCTAATAACTTTTTAGCATGACCAAAAGCCTTTTGAAAATAGGTCTACCTCTTTATTTTAGAAATCTTAAGGCAGATTATCCTATCTGGGCTCAATTCATTGAGTTCATTAAATTCATATACAGATGTTGAGAGTGACACATCTCTAAAGTTTCTGAAATGTCCAAAGTACCCAATCATTTGTATATCTGAGAAACAATGAAAAAAAGATAATAGAAGTGGGAACTATTTGATATTTTATTAGGGAAAACACAAATATTATGGGTCTTCTATGATAGGAAATATATATTTTAAAATGCCTACAAAATATTTACAAAAACAATCTCAACTTGAATTTCTTTCTTATTCACCTGAATCATTTGAAACAACTCCAAGATCTTGGTTGCTGATGCTGAAAATACAAACATAGTAGATTTTTAAATATACATTGTGGTCTACTTACTGACTTTTATTTGTGATTTCAAGTCCTGTAAAATAAACATGAAAATTATTCTTCAGTAGGAAGCAATGACCCAGTATTTTGTATTTCACACAGAACTACTGAAGACTCCACACACACACTGCAGCAGTGCGCAGTTATATAATGAGCTTACGAGAATCTTACACACAGGATATGCGTGCTTTATTACACGATGAAAATACAGATCTGAAAGCCATGGCAGCAATTCATCGTGTATTATTTCATAGTATGCCTTACCATATGTACAGGTAAACTTAGTAAATATAAAAGGGCAAATGCTAGCAAAACCAGCTGCCAATACCCAGATCCTGAAAATGTCACTAACACACTTACTGCAATTTTTTATTAAAAAAAAAAAAAGGTTAAAAAAATTTTTATTATATGAAAAAAAAGGAAAATTGAATAAAACTGGAAAACTAGCAAGTAAAAGAAAAGAAAAGCTGATTCCTTCAGACAGATAGGAGCTGAAAAATACTTCTTTCAATAAGAAGTCAAGCAGCTCAACCTACTCAATTTATCAAAAAGGCAGATAAGAAAGAATTGAGCACTGTTTATAGAAAGCCATAAACAATATTGGGGCTGGTGAGGGCCTTTTCAGTCTAACTAACAGAGATATTAAAAGACATATTAGCAAGAACATAATATTAGCTTCAGCCTTGAAATAAGACAGTATCCTAGTGGAGAAGGTAATTATATACTGGAATGGCTTAGTAGGTGGAAGCAGTGTAGCAGTGGCCTGGCATCTTTCAAATTAAGTCTTTCAAAATGCTGGTGTTGAATATTTCCACAAGAAAAGCTGCCTGAGCTTTCTGATGACATGGCTGTGATTTTATCCTTCTCACCTTTGGCACCTGTCAACAGTCACCCGTGAAACTCTTTCTTCAGTCCCTTTTTTAAAACAGAAGAATGGGAAGTTTTGCATTGCCATCAGGACATTTTTGATTTCACCTTATAACAAAAGCCACAATGAAATCTCCTGCTGGTAGGCTCAAATAGTTATCCCCAAATGCTTGGACAGACTTGTCAAGTGACCAGATATGTTCCTGTCCTTACATTTGCTAGGATTGATATACTTAGTGTGAGGAAAGTATTTCTCAACAAACGTGTTTTAGCTGAGTTTATTTCTCTCTGCAGCACAGGATATGAAATTCCCAGGGAACTGTCTTCAGATTGTTATGGGGTTTGGGATTTTAAATCTACATTTACATGTAAGCTAGTAGTTTCCTCTGTACTTACACCAATCCCAATAGTTCAGGAAGACCATGATGTAGCTGAGCTGACAAGTGCATGTAGATGCCTCCTTTAGGGAGCACTGAATATCTCCCTGGACACCTTCAACTGTCTGAGCTAAATCTACTTTGCTGTAGAAACTTTTTTACTTAGCTCACATGGAGATAACAGCATTTAGTTGTGAAGAGACTGGTTTATCCCCACCTTTGGTAGGAATGCACAAGTGTAATGCATTTTATCATCTGACATCACAGGGCTCCGGACATTGTGAGTATCCTGCTCTCTCACCCATTCTCTTCTGGAGACACAATTTCAGTGAAACTCAAGCTGTTGGCCTCAGTGAAGGAATAGTTCTAGTCTGTGAAACTTAATGGTGTGTAATACAAAAGAGAGAAGATTAAATGATCTCTTCCAGCTTTAGGTGTTAATATGGGTGTTCAACCCTGAAATGCAGGTTGGTGATATCCTCTTTTTGTCAGAGGATATTGCTGCCTTGAAAAGAAAGTGGAATTAAGATTAACAAAGTGTTTCTTTTCACATTTGTTAGTTTAGAGATACTGGCATTATGGTACTGTCCAGAATGTAGCTAGACACACACTTTTCCTGTTTTAGAAATAGAAAGCTCCTTTTCATTTTGGATTTCTCTAGAGGATTTTTCATCTCTGAAGCTTAGATTCAGTTTTTCCTTTGAGCAAGCTCTCCTCAAAGGCTTGTTGAAAATGTGCCCCAAGAAATTAATTGTCAGAGACAATCCCAGGGAGAACAAATGTTTCTGAAAGTACTTAATGATACTTACTATCTATATAAATTTTTATGTTTTCTAGCACAGCCCAAACACTCACAATTAACATTAATTACATTACCACTTGTAAAGTGACACCATTTCAGGGTGCAAAAGCTCAACAATCTATTTTCCATGAAACTCTGAAGCATGAGATTTGCAAAACAATAATGGAAGTGGGTTTTTTGATTCCCCAGATAACACAGCCATGATCTCAAAATCAGTACATGAGTCAGCTCTCAACTTGAGTGTTTCTGTAGAGGCTGCTAGCTTGGTTGGAACCATATTTTCTCACTCATAAGGACAGTCTGACCAAAAGTTCCTGAACATAGACATGCGCAGTCACCACGCCAGAATTGCACCCTTGAGTGTTTCCCACTAAATACTGTGCCCTTTTCACCTGCCCTACCTGATGACTAGCTAAACAATTAGTTCAAAAATATGTATTTCATCAGTGCTGAATAACATGAAAGACATGAAATAAGGACAGAATGTCTTTAAAAGGAAGAAAAATAATATAGAAGTAAAAAATAGAGAAGAAGTAGTGAGATGGAAGAAAGGAATGAAAGAAAAGGAAAGGGAGATGATGGTGCTGTATCTCTGGATGATAAATCACGTGCAGTTTTATTTTATATAAAACCAGGGTGAGGTAATCTTCAGATACAAGATATGTAACATAGTGCCAGGCAAGGACAGCTGACACTCTCAGCCAGTAATTTCAAATAAATGTAAAATTTGACCAAAGCACAATTAAGAGTATTTTTTTCCCACCTCTAATATATTTGTTTTGCTAAATATTCTCAGTTACAGAAGAAGTGGGGAAGCAAATAAATCAGTGATGTCAAACAACTTTTTGATGCTAAAAGTGGAATGAAGTCTGAAGCAAGAACAAGAAGGTTTCTGTGACTTCAATACCAAATTTTCAGATGTTATTCAGGCCTCTTGATTTCATGGAACTGAGGAGGGAATTTAAATATTAAAGTTTTATTACAGAGTTCTTGCAGTACTATCTTTGTTCTGGTTGAAACAAAGCTTATAAAACAGATTCAATTGAACATTGTTTAAAACATTTAATTTGACAGATCTTTTGAGGTTTGGAGCTGGTTTTAGGTAAAAGTTAGTTCGAATAACAACAGAGAATCATTTCAGGTATGTCTATGCCTTCCCTGCTGTCCTTCTGACAATGTACTTCTGTATTATTTTTTAAAGTAAGTCTGCTCTTGATGGTCGCTAAGCAAAAGACATCTACTATCAAGGAAAAGGGTGACACCATCCATATAGAAGGACCTATCAAATACACATGTTGAACAACCAAGGAAATTATCTGTGTCATTTGTGGTTGACATAGCGCTAGTCATCACAAAAGCAGGTAGACCGGTTTCAAAGAGAAGTGCAGTTTCAGAGTTACACTGTGCCTTTTATTTCTGTAGGGGTTTCATTCAAAAAGAGATGCTCTGCAGGACCAAGTAGAAAGAGCTTCGATTACGGCTGTACAGTATGTGACTAAAGGATTTGTTAACCTTAGCGCTTCAAAGCACACTTGAAAATAAGATTCAAATGGGGTCTTTCTTTTGTGGTTCTGTAGTGATAAACGAGTTCTCCATGCACCAATGCTCATGATTACTTCTTCTCCAACATTGTGGCTCTGGATGAACGTGAGATCAGTCTAAGTAATGTCCAGAACATTTCATCCATACTAAATAATGTATGTCGTGGCAGGCCTCTCCATTTTGCTTAGAAAAGAGCTGCAAGTGTAGTCATAGCTTTTCTGGGGTTATATCATCAATTTTCAGGTGCCCCACAGAACCTGCAGACTTATTCCAGTAAAGAAAGAAATGGAAGGGGAAATCCAATGGATAGTCAGGTTTCTTTGTTGGGGTTCTTTTCCCCTCTGTGTTTTTCTTTGGTTTTTTGCCCTTTTTTTTAAATCTGAAGTTAGAGAATTGTTTCCTTTAAGGTTCACTCATAAACTACATTTTAAAACCCATATGCTTGAATATGTGCAAAAAACTTCCTTCCTAATGGTCAGTTTATGAATTAGTGGAATAATTCATGACATGCCCTCTAGGTAGCATCATTCACATGATGCATCCCAGTATAGCAAGTAGAACTATTCAAATACTAAAAGTTATTCACAGGTGTAATTGATTAACAAACTCTTTACTATTCACAGGAATTCGAAATTTCCATTTTGCTCCTGGAGCCCACTGAATACATCATCTTTAGGGTTCTTCTGTCTCTGACAACAGTGCATCATTAGCAATGTTAGCTGTGGTTATTCCCATCTCTATCTCAGAATAAGAGAGGCCTCCTAAATTTTATTCTTCCTGAAGAGTGAATGCATTCCACAAAGGGTACCAGAACATCTCTCTCCTTCAAGGTTTTGTGAGCCATTGCTTTCTTGTGTGTAACTGATGTCTGTTAGGCCTGGTGACTTATTGACTGATTCAGGGCTTTGTATCCTGATGATTTCCCTGTTTTCCTCAAGAGCTGATTAAGTCTAATAATACAGAGTCTGAAAATGTAGAGCTTTGCCTTCAGTACTTGTTAATGATACTGCTTTGTATCTATATCCCTTCGATGGCTTCGTTTTGTCAGTCTGGCTGTCTGTCTGGCTGTCTACCTATCCTGTTCCACTCTCTTCTACAGACAAAGCTTTGTTCATGTCTTTTAAGCCCTAGCACAGCTATATCAGTAATCTTCCCAGGAAAAGAATCTTTAACTTTGTAGTAAACATATTGGCAAGATCTAGGAAACATTTGCATTATTTTATATAAATATTAAATACATCTTGCATGCATCTGAATAATATGAATTTATTTCACTTTATGTAAATGACATCAGTCTTCCTACATGTGCAGTAATATTCAGAGGAAGCTGTAAAACAGAAAATTACAAGGAGTTAAAATAACAGCGGCTGAGTAATGAAGAAGACTCTATCTAGACTAAAATAGTTTATTTAGTTTTCCAAAGGTTATAGTCTATAAGAAAGGGACTGAAATTTCTACTTAAATAATTTAGGTGCATTAGGCTTGAGCACTCTGGATTTTTACCTAGTCTTAATCAACACCTATGAGAAAAAGAGTAGAAACAGCCAGGGAAGAAGAAAGAACAGCACAGCTCTCCCTGCCAGGACAGAAGAGTTGGGAAGAGATTTTGGAAATCTTTACAAAGGTATTACTAAGGCTCAGAGTTCTGGGCCATTTGTGATTTTATCCTTATCAGCTTGGAAACTTGAGACAAATACATAGGGATGGGTTTTGCATGTTTGTGGGTGGGTGTGTTTAAGACACTGCTTCAGCACTTCTGCAAATTTATACTGTCCCAGAGGAAGCTGTGACAGTTAGTAAAACTGAGGGTGGCCTACCATAACTGATGATATTGCTAATAGAAGCCTGGAAATGAAAATAGAGATCCTAGGAGATGAAGTGGATCTGCCAGTTTACAGTATAGGTCACATCATTTTGGGGGATAGAACCAGAGCCTTCTGGCAGCCATCTTGTGCTTCAAACAATTCTGTTCAGCAAACTGGAAAGCTGTTGGTTCTTCCTGTTTCCCTCAGACTTTCACTTAGATTCTCTGGGATAGTATTGTATGGGAATATAATATATAAGCTTCCTCACTCTCTAAGAGTGCAATAGTTTGCCCCTCACACTAAAAAAACTAAAAAACAGTTATGCTAACTGAAGAATAGCAAAAACTCGCTAACTCCTCAGCAGGCAGAAAAATCCATGTTTTGATTCAGTTTTGCTTTCAGTGATCTTTGCTCCCACCTGGTGTCTCTAATTGACAGCTTCTTTGCAGAAGATGGAGACAGAAATATGATTCTAGGCTCTAGCTTTAAATTATATTTTTAAGACCTCATGAGGAGTGATTTACTCTGAAGGGAACTCTGACAAACCCTTTCAGCAGAAAGGAGGGAGAGCATTGCAATAGAAATAGCCCAGTTAGCCCCAGTGAGAAGAGCAATGCAAATAGGAGGATCACTCACAGGGCGCTGGCATGCAGCCTCTGACGGGGCAGAGCACAGCGGGCTTGCTCCATCCTCCACACTGCATGACCTGTATTTGAAACATAGGCAAGTTTTGCCCCTCAGAAACCCCTGGCAGCACAACTTTGCTGACAGAACCATAAAACTCTGGGACCAAGCAATGGGAGCAGGTCTAGGTCAAGCTAGCTGAACCTTACCTACTGACTAACACAGTCTTGTCTTTGGAGTACAGTCGGCTGAAGGAACACACAAATTGGTTCCACACTGGTCTTCATTCCCTCCAGGATTCTGAAAACTTTGTTTCATAGGAAAATAATATCTTGCTACCAGTTTGTATTAGGTTCTTCTACAAGTTGTGACTTCAGTTCTGAATAGAACCGAATAAAAAGGAAAACATATTGGCAAAATTCTAAAAAGAGGGATCTGTGTATGTGGGAGAGCAGGTCTCCCGGGTCACTTATATGCACAGAGAGCTTGGGGTGGCCATCCTGGGTCACACACGTGATGAATAAAGAGCAGAACAGCATTTTGGGGTGCTCATGGGGAATTGGAGGAATGATGCAAAATGTACAGAAATAGGCTCCTTTTCTGCCAAAGTTTGAAGGTAGCATGAATATCTACTTTTTATATCCACCCACTGCATCCTCTGTGGGTTCAGCAAGAAGATGGAGGTCGAGCCTTAGAACAGCAGCAGTTAATCATATGTCTGTTTTCCAGTGTTTCATCCAAGGCTAAAAACATCGCCTTACACCTCTTTTATTCTCCTTTCTATGCAACATTGCAGAGCAAAAGGATTAAGAATTTGACTGTTCCTATCAGGAATCTTTAGATAAAAATTACCCTGTAAGACACCATTTCAAGCATGAATATATATTCCTTCTAAACCAAAAGATCCTGATCTCATGTGGCACTTTTAAAGAAACCTCTTCCTTTCCTAAGAGGTTTGGTTTAGTTTGCTCTCTTCCACTGGATTCCTTTGAATTCAATCATTAAAGAACTGAGAACTCATTTTGCCTATGTAAGTATTAAAAACCACATACACTTTACATAAAATAGGGATTGATGAAGCTTATTCACAAAGTTTTCCTTCCTTGCTCTGCTTTCTTCCATTGATAGTAAATCTGCATCACTCTATGTATGGTTTTTATGAAGCATTTTGGGATACTTCAAAAGTAAATTCTTAATAAAAATGTAAATTATTATTATTGTAAAAACATGTTGGCCCGCTGTGCCATGCAACATTCTCAGGAGCAGCATTCTTTCACACTGGGATTTGAAAAACAGCACAGAATTTTGCTTGAATCAAATGACATTATGTATTTAGTCATTTATCAAAGCCACTTGGTAGAAATTGGGGAAAACATTAGTTAATCTTACTCATGTGGGAGTTCCTGGTTATGCAGCAACGCTCCTTTGCATTTCTTGGTTCCCCCTTTCCCCTCAAAGGCCTGTTGTGCCTCAACCTCCTATTGAGCTTGAAGCAAGACCATTTTAATGGTACAATATATGAACCAGCCAACAGAGAATGCTTAACTTTAGTGCAGGATATTCCAGGCACTGAAAGAAGCACCCAGAAAAAGTAAATGATAACCATAGCGAGAGACATTGGCCTCAGTGGATCTGAATTTAGCTCCCTTCTGAGTCACAGAATTAGCATGACTTTGGCCCATTAATTCAGCTGATAAGTGATTTTGGTTGGGTTTTAGAAGAGTGTTTTTCACCTTTAAAGGAACAAAAACACTTGTTCAGGTTGCTGAGGGAGTTTGGGCCTAAATTTCAGGAATATGTGCTGCACGGGAAAGGTGACAATTTGACACCTTGCAAAAGAGAAGTATTCTGTTGAGGAACAACCTAATGGCAGTGTAGGCTGTCCATTATTAGGATAACCTGAAATATACAACAGCTGCCTAGTCTAGATCCCACAAGGGTCCATGGGACTTCTTCTTTTTACTTCAACAGAGTAACAAATTACAGCAATGGCTCGTCCTTACATCCTATAGTGACATGCCCTTCACATATGCTTTGCTCCATGCTATAGTGACACACATGCTTTGCTCCATTTTCCTTCAGCAAAGCCTGTGTGAGACAGAATCTGTCTATTCAGAGAATCCCACTCAAAGTAGCTCTTTTTTTTTCTGTGGCAACTTTGCACCATTCCATCTTCAGCAGTACCAAAGAAATTCCTCACACTGAAAATAGATTCATAATATTTTTCACTTCACTAGACACATGACACAGCCTACATGGATTTATCATAGCAATGACACATCTTATTAGAGAGGTCGACTCTTGAACCAGCTCTCTTCCTATCTGTGATCACATAGCATCTCACTAGCAACTGCAGCAATTGTGATATCAAGCAACTATGTAGAGTTTTCAGAGTGTTTTTAGTGATGCTTGCCATCTGGAACAAGGTCAAGAAATAACATTATACTCTTTTTTTGCCCATTACAGTAACTGAAAAGTGATTTGTACACCACAACTGGTTGATGTGCCACAGTTTTAAGAGTGCTAACTGTTGAGAGTTCTGAGTAAAAAATAAATAAATAAACAAACAAACAAAACAATCATTATTAAGTTAAACAGAAAACGGTAAACTCCAAAGAATTAAAAAGAAAAGGCCAGGGTACTAGTAACACTCTAATGGGATTGGTAGGTATGGTAGAAAGAGGGGGACCACATGCTTCTTTACAGGCAACCAGAAACCAAGCAAGATACTGTTGGCCTCTAAAATTACTCTAACAACCAATCATTAGCAATTGCACTGTATATGCAATTTTTCGGCTGCTTACTCCTCATGACAGAAAGATTATTTTCCCTTTAAAAGTAATCACACTCCCCAGTAGAAAGAAGACAGTCTGCTACCTGGGAATGTCATTACTTTGAGATTGTTAGGACCACTGAGAGATGATAGTTTAAAAGTGAAGATGGCCTGCAAAGAAAGAACATGATTTGTGTACCCATTGTTTCATGTGTTCATGTGTGTTTAGGGATAAAGTTAGATATAAAAACTACAAATGAACATGTTCTGCTTTCTCTGTCTCCATTCACCAGAGTACCCAGCAAAGACATAGAAACCTGATGTAAGGAATATAAGAACATGCCAGGTCAGAGCCAAGAATGTATAAATCCAATACCATGTCTCCCAGAAGTAGAAAACATTACTCCAGAAGGAGGACGAATTTGTATTTCGTTTCCTGGGGTTTCAATGCAGCGTTAAAGCCGGACCCTGAGCTCATTGTCAGCAGATAAAGGTGCAGTTCAATGTGGCAAATGCACAGCAGCTCCTGCAAAGAACGATGGAGGAGTATTTTTGGAAATGCAAGGGGAAGCCAGTGAGTTCACTGAGGAACTGGAGCAGAAGAGCATCACCATGCATATGGATTGTTTAAAGAATGCCTGGAGCATGATTTTGGAGCCCCAGAACTCCAGCGAAGCACCAGCAGGAGGCCAAATCCCAGCATCTTCTGGGAATGCTGCTTCTTTGCCAGAGTGGCTTACACTGGAAATAACAGGAAAGGACTTCCTGGGATGGAAAAAGGTGACCCATTTGAGAAGCTGGGGATGAAATTTTCTTGAGGACATCTCCATGATGTTTCCAGTCTCTGATGGAGTGGGTCAACACACCCTCTGATCCCTTGCAAAGAAATGGAGCAGGTGGTATAAGGTGCTGAGGGAACAGTGCCAGAATACAGTGAGCATCATGACAGAAGTCCAAATATTCTTCTAGACTGCAGCACTCAACTGCTCACCCATTTCCTAAGCTAAAAGTGATATTTTTATGTCTGCTAATCTTCAATTATTTTTTTTTTCCCATAATTTAGGATCATAGGTCTAGGGATTGGAAGAAGTAGATAGAACTAAAAGTTTTCAAAAGCAGAAATTTTACTCAATTCTTGTAAAAAGCTAGAGTTAAATGGGAATTAACAGGAGAAAGAGAAAAAGCACAATTAATTAGGAACAGTCAAATACAGTTATATGGCACTTTTTTCCTAAAGATTTCAAAGCTCTGTTCAAAGGAAGAAGTTATTATTTTTCCCACTGTACACATAGGCAAAGTTAAGAGATACCGATACTGACTAGAAGTCATGTGGCTATTGCATAATAGAACTGGACATTTGTTTCAAAACTCAGCAAGTGGGATTTTTTAGCTTAATAATATAGCTTCTAAACAAAAATCCCAATATTTCAAAGCTTATGTCGATAGTGGGGAAGCGAGGAATGCTTCCCAGATCTGTCTGGGTCTAATTCAATGCAAAAATCAAACAGACACTATCACTGCGTCATGCTTTCCTGGTTTTCATGCAAAGTAAATCCAGACATGCAGCATAGGAAGCAGCCACTGTGATCTTTAGCAGATCCCACCCTGGACTTGAGACCAAGGCTGAGGAGGTTTTACTGGTTTGTAGTAGAGGCACAGCTACAGGGAGCAAAACTAGTTTCAAATTCTCAGCAGGAAATATTCATGGCTAGAAAATAGGACAGGAGGGGAAATATTGAAATGGATTGCAAAGATTTAATTGCATTATTTTTAAAGAGAATAGTTCTTTGAAAAGTGATAAAGTAGTTCAGAATAAAATCTTTAGCCTTCTCTATTTAAAATATTTAATTTCCAGTCTTCCAAGAAAATTAACCCAAATTTGTAAAAATAAGGCATCTTGAAGCAAAGCACTTTTAAAAAAATAATAATTTTGCTTCGTTTTGATTTTAACTACAAAACAGTTTTTAAAGATCTGCTTGAGATTTTTCCCAATGCTCTGGTTTGATCACTGAATCAAAAAAACCCCACCTTATTGTTTGCCTAGCTGTGTTAATGAGTCCCAGCCCAATGAGCTAACCTTCAAATCACACAACCTCTTCATTAGTCTCTCAGAATGCTGCAAAACCTTTAATTCTTTTGCCTCTGAAAGTTTCTCTTAGCAGATCTTGAAAGAAAGACTTTTTATCTCAGATATGAACAAAATTTTAATTATTTTCTCAAGTACTTGCCTGTGTCATATACATAACGGGAAATATCAGCAGGAATTAATGTGACAGACACTAATGTTGCATGTTCACCAGTTCACCAAATTACAGCAGCCATGTTAACACAATGGGCATGAATGGCTCTGGCCCTGCAGTAAACCAAGGACACCTAATGTGGTCTAATTAGGACAGCAGTACACAGAAGTAATACAGTCTTAAATGAGGGTTAGAGTGTCTTTCAGCAAGTCAGTTTAGAATTTTTCTTTGTCAACAGGCTTTCACATACTTTCCTATGTATTTATGTATATTTCTACGTATTTTTAATATTTCGATGAGCTAAGGCATAAACATATCCGGTTGTCTAAAACAATGCCATGGATAAAAATCCTGTTGTTGTTTTGTGGTTTTGTCTTTTTTATCTAGCTGCTTGCAGGTGGCATTTTTAAGCACTACATTTAAATCTCATGTTTAACTTATGCCAAAAAATTTCTTGAGACTTGGCAATACTATTTGCTTTTTGCTGTGTAAGATGAAGGAAAATGTAAAAGTTTTTGTTTCGTCACCCCTCACCCTTGAAGTGTTCTTCTGGAGGTAATCTATAAAAAATTCCATCAATGAGGACCACAGTGCACAGTAGTTGGTATTGGTGATAAAGATTACATCTTTAAAAAACAGAAGGCACAAGATACACCATTCCTGCAGGAACTTTATGAGCAAGGAAGCAGAAATGAGCTTTCAGAACAGAAAGTGTTTCAGTGCGAGGTTTTTTATTCCTACTGAACAGTAATTGTGCATTTCCCTTTTCATCCTCTCGCTCTCTTTACTTTTTAATACTGGTTTATAGACAGGACTTTAGAAAGTTTTCTCAACTTTTGATTACTTTAATCTAACGTGCAGATGACTGGCATCCCAGGCATTTTTGCAGTACTGAATCTGTTTCAGAATTCCATCCACACACATCCTTGCAATGATAAAACAGAAATTCTATAAAAGTATGAAGAAAGGGACAAAACTAAACCTTTAGTTTCATATGGGGTATTATTTCTTGTTGTTTTTGCTACAAAGCTGTAATTGGCCTAGTGAGATCTGATAAATGTCTTATTATAAACTTGAACATCAACTGATGGTGAAAAAAACATATCATGGAACTTGTGACTGAGAGAAAAGTAAAAGGGTATAAATGACTGGCAGTTCCCATTTCTTTACAAGTGTTACATTTCAGTCCCCTGCCACTACCACATGTTTCCTGTTCACAGATAATTTGTACAACATATTTTATCATTCAGTTTTAGACATAGTTGAAAGGCTTTTGCCTAAGGCTTGGAACACTTTGAAAATTGTATACCATTTGCAAGGCTTTCTTCTGCTTCACTGTGCAATTAGGTGACTGCCTTTCTGCAGACACTGGATTTATCATATGTGGAATTGGTTTTTTTCACCAAGGTGAACTGGGAACAAAAATGCAAGAAGGTTTTCAGTAACCCACAGACAAGGGATTAGTGTGCTGGCACAAAGCTTGTAGGCTGCCTGTCAGTCCCAAACTGGACGCCATTCCCTCACAGAAGGAGTATTGTAAGCCACAAAGTTTCATGCAAAAATACGCTCAGTCTGCCTGCTCTTGCATACCGTGTCTATATGTGATTCAAACTTCTAAGGTGCAACAAAGGCATCTGATCAAAATAATATTTTTCTCTCTAATTTTCAGATATGACTATTTACAACGCTATTGATTTTTGATTCCTTTGCCCCCCTCCTCCTTCTCAATTCTCCCCCCTCTCTTTCCCCAGCTCTATCTTGACTAAACTTTGCTCACACCTAAAATCTGAAGATACTGATGTGCTAAGAGCTTCCCCTGCTGGAAGTTCCTAGCAAGAGGTGTTGTAGTCAAGTAGGGATGAATCTGGGACTAGCTCCCAGTTCAGCTAATTTATGTGCTCAGTTCCTGTCGAACGGAGAGTACATAATGTGACTTGAGATGCTGATTAAATTTCATATGTATTTCTATGTTCTAAATAAACCAAATTTTAAAGTCAGATTTGAGCAATGGTAGTTTATAACCCTCATTACAGCAGTTTGCTTTTTTCCAGTGAATTCTGCAAGGAAAAGGGAGACAAATTCAGCCCTTTTGTATAACGTATTTATGTGCTTTTACAAGGTTATCTTCCAGTACGAGATCTGGAGGATTTCTTAAGAAGTAACCCTTATCTGTTAAAATAATATCATTGTTTAATGGGAATGGAATTGTGAATTCATTCCTTGCTTTTGGTTGCAGCCATCCAGCTTGTGGAAGCCGGGAATGTGTAAGTGCATAAGCAAGCTGCAAGGAGCACCGGTATCCTGTAGCATAATCCCATTGGAAGAAAGGCGCATTTCTTCAGACTGCACGTCTGTCTCAGGCAGTAACTTTCTAACTATATCAATTGCCTTTTCTGAAAGCTTTGAAAAAGCTGCATTTTTTAAATCAAAACCAAGAGATTTTCAATCTATTTTTTTACAAATCCATCTTAGAAATACCTGTCTGCAATTTCCCCAGCATTTTTTTTTAGTGCAAGGCAAAATATTATTACTTAAATAGTGTAAGCACAGTAATGTGCTTCTGCTGGACTGTGCTGTAAACACGGCCACTGTGTGTTTGCATAGCAAGACCAAGTGGACAGGATTGTCTTGGCCACTCTGTAAGGTCTCTCTGCCTTTGCATAGGCCAGCTATGTGCCTTTGGAGAAAACCACTTCGTTGGTCATTCCCAGCCCTGTTGATTTTTTCTGGTTAGATTGTAAGAGTTTTCTGGGGCACAGGTTGACTCTTCCTCTCTGCGGTTTTTAAACTCCTCAATGTTCTGAAGCAGGTGGCACAATGGATGGTGAGACATTGCCCGTGTGATGGTATACCCCAGCCTGCAAGGGTTTGCAGAGAGGTTGCAGCAGTCTAAGAAGTGACTTAGAAATCTTCACTCTGCCAAAGCACCTCTTCTACCACCTGAATTATCCAGCTCACCTGGGGATGGATTTTGTATCCTACTCAATTGTAGGCATTTGGGGCAGTACAGGAGAAACCTTACTCTCTCCAAGTATAGCCTCATGAGGGCTGAGTCACAGCAGAGCTGCCTTAGTGTGTGTGAACCAGCAAATATTTGGAGAACTCCAGAGCTTCCACCATCTGTACACATGCAGATACACAAGTAGATGGAAAGCTTCCAAAGGAAGTTCACTTTCAATCCTCATAAAATTCCCTAGACACAGCTACAAATTTGAACTTGGTGCAAGAGGAACCGACGATTTCCTTCAAATTCTTTACCTGGTTTATATGAATCTGCTGCCTGGTAGAAGACTCAAAGAGGTTACAAAAAAAAAAACAAAACACTGAGTCGTGGGATTTCCCAATCTAAATGTAATGGTAAACCCAGACTGACTCCCTTCTTTCTGTGCTATCCATTGTGCTTTGTCCCAAGCAGGAAATATGGTTTGCCAACACAGAGGCAGCATACACTGTAAACAATGACAAGAATAAAGCTAAATATTATGCATATTCATTGCATGCAATCCTAAACACAACATTCCTACTGAGTAAAACAGAAAAGATCTATTTTTTTTTTTCAACGAAGGAGCTGCTGGGTCTTTTTAACCCTTTATTTTCTCAGTTGTGCAATTTACAATAACATAAAACAACAGTATTTCACTTCATATAAGCAAGTTATAAGCAAGTACTCTTTAAGTCGAGTTTTTCTTTACTACAACTTTGATGAATGATAATTTAATTGACTAATTTCTCAGAGGAGTTCACTTATTTCAAGTTTCTAAAAGGCAATGGTAACAATTATTCACTATTCACACTTTAGCTTTTCTCTAACTTCCAATTTTCCAATCAATTCATCTCATATGGATTTCATTTTCTTTTACTTGTAGATGGGGTAAGGATATGTTCATGCTCTACCTTAGAGTGCCAAGAATTCTGTTTTTGATGTGAATCCTGAACCAACAGTGGAGGAAGAAACCACACACTCTCCATGCAGAACATCCCTTACTTTATCCAAATTCTTAATGTAAGATAGGACACATTTCCAAAATATTATGCTCTATCCTCTCATTTACGTGCCTAATTGTGAAATGTAGTAAGATAGAAATTGTTTTCTTGTAAAAATCACCTTTTCATCCTGAAGAGTAAACCAAAAAAGTCTATGAAAATCCCAACCTAACAGGGCTAATTTTGAGAAGGGTAATAAACACATAACCCTGAGGAAATCAGCTCAGCCTGACTCACAAATTTCTTGAAACAGTTGCTTCCATGTTGCAGGGTAAGCCATGATACTTCATTCTACAGCTAGAAAAAAATTCACTTATTTCTGAAGCAATGACTTAGGCTGTGACTTATAATAAAGGGGACTCTGGGTTAGATTTTCTGATAATAGAAAGCAATTCTGTTGCATGCCTTTTTTTTTCTTTTCTCTTTTTTTTTTTTTTTTGTTATTATGCTCTGTCTTCTTCCCCTTTGAAAAGCAAAATATGACAGTTTTTATTTTTATAGAAGTATTATTCTTGATCATTTTCTTGGTATGAAGCCTCTGTATTCAACAGCGTGAATAGTACTAACATTCAGCAGCTGGCATCTGATGTTCCTGCTCTTTTCTGGATACTAAGCAGCACAGAGTATATGAGGAAATCTTCATCAACTTATTTGTTAAAATTAGTGGGCATACATATTCAGAATTCTGGTTATTTAAAATATTAAGCCCGTGAACAAGACAGTTTATATCCAAATTCTGCATGCACTATAGAGTACTCATGTTTTGCCATTGTGTGCTTTCATGATTATTTACATTTGCTTGAAACTTTCATGTAATAATTATTAAATTATTTTCTATCTTACTGGTGCATGAATATTTACAGGTAAGAACTATAATTTCAGCTATTGGTTTATTATCATTAATGCATAGCCATTAACAACATATTATCAGAAGGATACTCTTTGTTCACAGTAGATATGACACAAAAACAGATTGTAAAATAAGTAATAAAGGTGTGGAACCAAGGCAAAACTCTAATACTTCATTTAGTGCAGGACTACAAATACCATGACAGACACACCATTTCTTAATGTGTTCATGGGTGATATTCTAAGTCTGGGGTCTGCCTGCAAGGTAGAGAATAGCCTGGAACATGTAAAATAGAAAGGAAGGCCAAACCAGAAATTATGTTGTCGTAGTTTAGCTTGGCCCGGGTTTTTCTAGAGGGTGGGGACCACAAGGATGGCTCCTCTGTGAAGCTTCTCAAAGCCTTCACCATGTCCAGCTCTGAGGTGATGGACATGCTGCTGGCCAAGCCTGGGCCAATTAGAGATGTTGGTTACGGCTCTGTGAAAAACATATTTAAGAAGAAATCAAAACAATGGGTGCACACACTTTTCCTTAGCCAGAGGAGGAGGAGGTGAGAGTATGTGAGGGAAAACAACATGGAGAGACCAAGGTCAGTGGAGAAGGAGGGCGAGGGGGAGCTCCAGGTGCCGGAGCTCTGCAGCCTCTGCAGGCCATGGTGAGGCCCATGGTGAAGCAGGGGGTGCCCCTGCAGCCCATGGGTGCCCACGGGAAATGCTGAGATCCACTCGCCCATGCCGAAGCGA
>VZRN01003294.1:332988-383578 GCA_013397935.1 Dasyornis broadbenti
GCCGTAGCAGTTTTGGGGAGACTGCTTGCCTGTGTGGGGACCAGCGTCACTGCAGCAGTGTCGGGTGGGCTGCCGACAGTGAGACCCATGGCTACGCAGAGGAAAAAAGCCTCTCCCCGGGCAGGAGAAGCAGATCTGGGTGATGAACTGACCTAACCTCCCCCCCATGCCTTGTTTCCTTGTGCAGCTGCTGGGAAGGAGGGAGGGGGGGGACCAGAGAAACGGTGGCCTTGAAGGGTTTATTTTACTTCTCATTTACTCCTCTGACTCTGTTAGCAATAAATTAGATCACTTTGCAACCTAAGTTAGTCCTGTTTTGCCTATTTTAAGTGCGTCTTCTCCCGGGTTTCCTTATCTCAACTCATAAGCCCTGGGTGTGGGGGTGTTAATTTGGGGGTACCTGGCATTTGGCCAGGCTCAAACCATGACATGTATAAATAAGTGCTTTAGCAGAATCAGAAAATGTTATTTGAACATGTGTTCTACCTGACCACAAATCATTAGCAGCAGCAAACAGGACATGTTAAAATGGATAAGGACCAAGCATCACAGGTCTGTCTCAGAGCTATGAGCTTACATGTGATAGGTCTAGTGCACCTCCAAAAAGCAAGCCTGGAGCTTGTATTTTATGTAGGTTTTGTAGAAGCATGTATAAACCAAGCAAAATGTAACCCAGCATTAACTGGGGATTTTTCTTTTGTGTGCCTGTTCTGCCACGATTATTTTGGATCCTGGCCTGTATTGGTCACACTTAGAAACATTAAGGAATTAAACATTACTTAAATTCCAGCTTTCATTTACAGAAACAACAGAGCTGGCGTGGGAATGGCCCCATGTCCAGAAAGCAGCATTGGTTCAGCCCCACAAGCAGAACCTCTAAAGCAGCCAAGCACCCTGTGGCCATGAGTTGGACTGCAGGGGAGAAGACAAGTTCTTTCTAACCAGACCTGCTGCTCTGCAACTTCCCAAGCTCAGAGCTGCTCTCGTCTGACTTGTCTGGGATGGGCTTCATACTAACGAAAAATATCTAATGCAAAATCAACTAAATAGTCAGAGTTATGGTTTTTCATTAATCTCAGTTGTTGCTTTCTAGCCAACCCAACTGGAATATATTAAAGTGCTTCTGTGTGGGCTGAAATTTTCCATTGCTTAGGTCAAAACAGGGTTTATGATATTTTTCCATCCACATCCTTCAGTGTTCAAATGAGGTGGTTTTAATTCACAATAATTCTTTAGCTAATTACTCCAGGAGAAATTCTGGTTTAAAGCTGTCAGGAAAAGCACCTACCCTGTCTCCCACTAACAAAAGCAATACCTGAGTGAGGTAAGAAATGACTGCAGCTGCAGCCACCAGGGTAAGCCTCAGCTGCTCCTGGGCTAACATACCTGAGGAAATTGAGATTAATCCATGTCAATCAGAAAATTACAGCAGCCTCCCTTTCTGTAGCTTAAATTGAGGCAGGTAGGCACTGTTTGGCATTTTAAACATCTTTCTAGCATATGTGTTTTGTGCCATCTTTGAACATGAGGAAATCCAGTTTTTCCTCATATAAAACATTTTTTTGGTCTTCAAAATAATCCTATACCTTAAATGTTTCAGATTTGACACAGAAATCTGGCATGAAAATAGCCTTTTTGGAGAAGCAGGACATAATCTTACTCTGGACAAATAGATTTTGTGAGAGCAAGTTGGAGACTGAGAACATGCAGTAGATATTTTTTTCGACTAAGCTGATGTATACAGTGGTTAAATACTGTGCAGGCCTAGAGCTGATTTGAGTAAAATGAAAAAGATCCTTAAGTGTTGCATAAGTCTTGCATTCTTTAAGTACAATGTTTATTCTTTTGTATGTAGCCTGTGAAAATAATTTCTATTCAGACTGAGCAGGGATTTGTATTTAGAGTATACTTCTTTCTATAGCTTCAATATGCACTCTGTCTAAAAATTAATTTTACACTTGTATATGGGACTTTGCAGAATAGTTGAAGCTAACATGACAGTTACTTGCACTGGAGGCATGCCCTGCAAACATGCACAATGAGGTAGTACTTTAAAGCTGGTGGAATGAAAGATGTGTTTCCTGAGAAACTATTAAAATACATGATCTAGGATGAAGCCACTTATGCTGCTTAATTGACATAATGAAATTAAGTAATGTACCAGAGGATGAGATCTCCAACACAACCTGCTTGACCCCTGACAAACATCTCTAAAGCTTAGACTAGATGCTGGCTAAGACCAGTCAGGCTAATGGAATGGGTTTTCCTATAGACTTATGTGTTTTGCTTCTTTAAGGCTCTGCCTTGAATAACCCAGTTTTCCCTCACAGTCTCTCTAACACCAGACAAGACACAGCAAAGCTGTTAGACAGTATATCATTGCTGATCAGCTGCAAGCTGCTGCTGCCAAATGGGATGCATGAGCTGAACTCTACCTGTCTTACAGGAGGTTAAAGATGCTCTTTTACTCAGCTGCCAATATTTCTGAAAAGATAAAGAATTTAAATGGCTTTGAGACATCATCATCTTTTGAATCTGTTTGATTAAAAAACCTCGTTGATCTCAACAGGTCCAAAAAGAGGTGAATGGATGGTAGGCAGATAAAAGAGGAAGTACAGCTGCATAAAATGTAGGTAGAAATGGAAAATATTTTATGGATACCTACACACAAAAAAATCAGTAGCCCAGGCTGCTTGCCACCTCCTGAGTGGAGTCTGAGTTATTGCTTAAAAATCTGCAATTGTTTTGGAATCCAAATAACAGAGAGACCACCTTTTTCTACATATATCAATATCAAATATCCTGCTGATCAGGTTTGTATACTGGATCCTGTGGTTCCTAAAGGAACAAAGTGTAAGTCATTTTGATTCCACTTCCCTGGACTGGAAATGGTTCATACCTAAAGAAGGTCAACACGAGACAAATTATTCTGAGGTAGAGACCAGGGTAAGATTGCAGAAGTCTTCATTCTTTTATTTCATTTGCTGTCATAATCCCATTTTTTTTTCCACTGAGCCCTGGAAATGTACCAGATATATGGAAGAGAGGTCACAGCTTTGCATCAGAGAACAACAAGCCACTTGTAAGCTGCCCATCACTCCACATGGCTCACAGCAGCTGCCTCTCTGCTACAAATCAGTGGTTGGGACCAGACTTATGATCATCCATGCTGATCCATTGCTAATGTGCTCCTCAGCATGTTTTGGGCACGCGTCTATAGTAGACTTCCAGGTACTGTTCAAGGAACAGGCTGGAGCGAGGACAGTCTCCAGGTGGCAGTAGGGAAAGGCAGGGAGAAGTTAACCATACAGATCTGAGTGGTCCAACTACTTGGTCTCAGAAAAGAGCCCCTGATCATTTATTAATTAGTATAGACTTAGTTCCTAGAGCCATGCCTGGTACTAGCTCAGGTATTAAAAGCACACTAAGCACATTAGAGTGGTCTTTATCCTTGGGCCAGGTAGGAATATCTCCATCTCAGAAGACAGCCATTGTCACATTGGTTGACCTGCCCACTGCCCACTGCCATCAGTGAAGGCAGAGCCCCAGTGGTGCCCATTTGCGCAACCACACTGTCCATGCTGTCAAGCAGAACGGGAAATGGGGTAGGAGCAGCTTTGGACAGTGTCTCTGATTCCCTCAAGACAAAGAAAATGTTCTTGTGTCTGGATCTACCACAGTTACTGCCGCTGTGTTCCAGCAAAAGGCCACAGAGTGAACATGAATATAAGACTGTCCTGTTAGACAAATACATAAGGGAATGAAATTAAGACTATGTGAATCTTAGTTTTAGCATTCAGAAAGCCTGGAATTTTTTAACTACAAAGCTTATAATTTTAAATAAGTGGATTTCTAATACTGTATCTCTGTATATTTGTGTACATCTACTCTTGGGCTGCTGAAAATTTTTCTCTGAAGATATTTTTAACAAGACACAGATTTCCTACCGAATGTGCTGGTTATCAACAAGAAAACCAGAAACAGATAACAGGGCGAAAAAAAAAAAAAAAAAAAAAAAAAGAGGGAAAAAAAAAAAAAAAAAAAAAAAAAAAAAAAAAGGAAGAAAGAGAAATTGTTTAGCTTTCAGTAAAAATGCTTATATTTGCTTCATTCTTTTGCTAATTGTGATGTGGGACTTTATTTTTCCCAAATGAAGGGGCACTGATCTCTTATCTATCTTTTTTTATTACTCTTGTTGACATTGAAATATATGGTTTTGCTCTCTTTCATTCCAGGAAAAGAAAAAAAAAATCATCATTGGGAACTTTGAAATAGAAAAAACAGTAACATTTTGGATTTGGAGGTTTTTTTGTATTTCCCATGTAAACTAAATCACTTCTTCAACCAGCCAAAATATGCACTCAGGAACATGCTGATGATTTTCAAATTGTAGTAGATAGAGGCACTTAATCACCAGTTTAAGTAGAAAATGTGCACCAAGGGAATTTTCCATGGGGTGATTTAGCTGTATGCAAATCTGATGTGTACGGTAGTACTGAGGCGCTCAGGAGCTGAACACCATAGAGCTTGTCAAGGGATTAGGTAACAATGAAGATTTAAGAGCCAGGACAAAGCTAGATGTAGATTGGGAATAATATCCTGGTCAATATATCCTCTGGTGTAGGCAGCTAGATAAACATGTAGATAAAACTTACTACAGCAATGTTCAAGCAAAATGCACCACAGGCAAAGAATTGAAGAAAAATTCCCACAAGACAGTGACAGCTTTTTTGCTTTTTCTTTCTCTTTAGTGAGTATTATTGTATTGGAAGCATCATAGCAAAACCTCAGGACTGAGCCCATTGTGAAGCCAGACCTTCAGGGGATGCAATTTGTAATATTTCTCATCACTAACATGAATCCCACTGATGGGATGGGTGACTGTGGGTGCATGCTAGTTAGTAGATAATTTATACGTGTGGACTAAAAGCAGTACTGCTGTAAAGAATATGCATAAGGATTGTTATAAACAAACCAAAGGCGTAAATAAATTGGAGCTTCATGTGTTCATAGAGTCAGTGTTCTGCATCATTAAAAAGCCTACATTAAGATATAGTCTGTCATCCTCCAAGTATACGCATCAATTTCTATCATGCTCATAATGGCTCAGTTGCTACCTGTAAAGTAGCCATAATAAAACTGCAACAAGCTTCCAGCATATGAGGACACCATTCATGTTCTTACCCTTGGACTTCCCTGCCTGGGAATGGGTGGCTTTTGCTGCAGGAGGTTCCCCTGAGCCACCCGAGACAGATGAGAACTCAGTACGGTGACAGGTCAGCCAGTACGGGAATCAAAAGAGAGAAAAACTGGAATATAGAAATGTGGCATTGCAGACATTTTGTTCAGTGGAAAAAGATCTGTAAATACTCTTTAGAAAAAATTTCAGCTGGTCTCACAGTTACCTCTATGCAAAGATGAAACACTAAGAACTTCACATAGGACAGAAGAATCATTCCGCAACTATCTGTGTTGAACAGTGAGAAATGTTCATCCTGAAGTACACATGAAAACAAACCAAAGCAATGATCCTGCTTGAGTTTTGTACCACATGTTGAGCTCTGTGTGTATCACTGGGTGTGGAAACTGACTGTCCAAGTCAATGGCCCAAATATAAGAATTTCAGTCCTCTGCCTCAGTTTGTCATCTTAAAATCAATTAAATCAGATAATAATTTTTTTTCTTTCATTTATCCCTCACATGTGTCTTTTGTGGATTGTAAGTCTCTGGCAGTGTCTTTACTATATACACTCTCCTAATTAGATGTCTATGTAAGACACAGGAATAATGGCAATTAATATCAGTATTGCAGTTCATTACATTTACTGAGTTCTGGCCCATTAGTTGATAGAAAAGACTTTCTTTAAAAATGTAAAATCAAAGTTATTTTTAACTGTGTTTTTTGGTTGCTTCATTTGGGGCATTTCTGAAATGCAGACTGAGGGAAGACTTGGATTTTTTTGGCTCTTCCTCTGAACTGAAAGTGCCCGTGACCATGATGGGACAGATTGGAGCCCAAGGTGTAAGAGTTACTGAGAATTAGGATACCCTGATACAGGCACAGTGTAGTATTTTTATGAGGCTTTTGGTAGTAAGAATGCTCAGTTTTCTGCCAGATACAAGGCCTGGCAAGGAGGCTTGTCCTTTCCCAAAAGCCATCTTGTGAACTGTAGCTTTAAGTAGGTCTTGAAATACTCAAGACCTGAGTTGGCTGGAAAAAAGTCTGGCTCCACAAAATGAACTACAAGACCCTTTGTGATGACAGAACTTTTAACGTAGGTGGCCAAAATACAGGAAGGCCCCCTTTGTCCTAGACAAGGTGCTGCTAAGGAAGGGTGGACTGCCAGGATAGAAAAGCAAAAGTAACCCGTGGTGTCGGTGCCACGAAGTACAGGAGTACAAAAAATGGTACAGCACAGTCTGCACAGAGCAGCAAGCCAAATTTTGTGCTTGAGGAAGGATATGTCTCTGAGTAGTGTGACAAGATTACACTTCTCACCTGAATGTTACATCTCATGGGCATTAAAGATCCAGGGATGTCGATCAGCTGTGGAGGATTCTTCATGACTGGAGGACGCATGATTACTTTTTATGTGCAAGATATTCTAATTATCCTGTAGGCATCCGTTTCAGGTTACAGAATTGTTACTGAAAGCCATTTAATTTTCAGTGGCAGTCACTTGAGTGGACAAAGTAGAGTAGCACAAGAAAATTACTTAGCACATATCCAAATCCTCCATCATTTACATACACACATATAATTTTTATTTTCTGTTTATACAGAACGGCAGTAAAATACTAATGTATACTGAATACAGTGTGTTGCTAATATCAGACTACTAGGAGTATGAAAAAAATATAGAATTTTTGATTATACCTGCACAAATTTTCTAGATAAAATGAATAGCAAATATTTATGTACAAGTGTGTGATACAATATTGTTACACTGCATATACCAGACTTCTATGGGCAATAACCAAAGTATCCACAATTATTGCAGTAAAGAGCAGAAACACTAACAAGAAAAGATTCCAAAACTTTTAGGAAAAGGATCTAACTTCATATGCTTCACGGCAAAAAACAGTCTGTGAATTAAGAAGAAATTTTCCCTGTGGACAAGTAGTCTCTGTAACAACCTACTGCAGAGTTTCTGGCATGCTCATCTAAAGATAGCCAACTTTATAAATGCTTTATTGAAGAAGGTGGACAACTTATCTGATCCAGCATGTCCTCAGTGTACTCACATGAAAAATGAGACCCTCTTATATTATGCCTACCGTGAGCAGTTTTGTCTGCTATAACTCTGTTCTTGATACTTTTCCAAATGTAAATTAAACCAACTGGTGGATAAGGTTTCCTTTTCCGTATACGTTCTCCTCTTCCCATTCCTACCCCCATTTCAGAGGACTGTAAAATGCCTTCTCCTTACACTACAGGCATATAGCATGTCTGGGAAATAACACCTGGAGCTCAGAGGAGAGTTGGCAATACCACAACAAGAGAAAAAGAGACCAGCTGTGAGGCCCTGCTGGGTTTCCACCCTAGCACTGGTGATTCACAGGAGGCTTCACATCACCTGTTTGATGTCTGTGTTTGGAGTCCTTTCTCATGATAAGGTGGCTTTAATTAAAATAGTTACTAAAACGCACTACATGAGCCCCATCAGAAAGGGACAACATTTCAGAGGGTTGAGGCAGAAGCTACAGGTACACCGACTCTGGAGAGGGCAAGCTGTCTTTTTCCAGTGTCTGTGCAACTTAGGGCTTTTTAGGTATGGGAGCTCTATGCTACTGTCCCCAACAGTGCTATATGTGATGTGGTTTACTTAGGCTGTGACACACATCTTACACATCTTCCCTCCACCAAGGGCCCAGCCAGGGAACTCAAAAGGAAGCTGTGCCCCAGATTAAAAGGAGGGGTGCCGGTTACAAAGTGTGGGTATCCAGTCTCCCTCCCAAGGGTTCTCCACTGGGACTGCAGTTCTGCTCCTCAAAAGGAGTGGGGAAGTGTGAGGGCTGGAGACCCAGCACTACTACAGGCATTTAATGCTGTATTCATTGCTTTGATTTTGGGCATCTCAGTGTAAACTCAGTAAAAGCTGCAGGAATTCAGCATGTTGGAAAATCAGACCCAGCTTGTCTTAAATTGACTGTCCAGGGCAAAAAACTTCTCTGGGAAAATTTTACTCTGGTTCTGTAGCTGCAGTTGCTTGCCAACTCTTTTATTTAAGGGTATAACAGCCTTCAGGTTGTTAAAGAGATATAAAAGCTTACAACTTTCCCTTCACAATGATTTTGGTATTTCTATTGCTTTCTGTGAAAATGAATAGATATTTTGTATTGATGGTTAGTAAGCCTCGCTACATCTCAAATTTCTTTTATTTATTTATTTATGTAGAGGTGGTATAAATCACCTGTCCTGAGATTTTCCCACTGTGTTCCACAGAAGAACAGACGGTAAGGCTGGGTTAAGGGTGAGACTTGTCAGTGACAGCTGGTGTCTGGATGGTCCCAAGTCATCTGGTCCTAATCAAGGAACCTCAATTATAGCCTATTCTTGGAGCCTACAGTAAGATATGGGCTCTGTCTCCCACCATGATATCCAGCCAGCACCTCTGGATACAGGGCCATTTCTACAGCAGGATTAATTTTTGGAGCACTGACAGAAGTCTTCAATGCTGTTAGTTCAAATAAGTTTGGAAACTGCTGGATTATAGGACAACTCACAGTTTAGCAAGCTGTTGCCTGAGGATTTTTCAGAAGGAAAAAAAAAAAGTAGAAGAAAAAAACAGAGCAAAATAAAAGCATATGAGCTTATGTTAAAATGGTCCTCTGACTTGGGGCATTTCAGTTTTGACTCGGAGAGAAGATTGTGGGAACTCAGAATTTTCACAAAGCAAATCCAAGGCCAAGAGGCTTAAATTGACCACCCAAAGTCAGAAAGCTGTTTCTGACTCTTTTGCTTTTATTTTGTGTATGAATTATTAAACTGCTATGAATTACCCATTCATCTTCAGGCTTCTAAACTGAATCTGAAATCCTGTACATTCTGTATAATACATAAAATTAAGATTATGCAGATGGAAAATACTTCTCTGCTGCAGTTTTCTCCTAAGATGTCTTACAAATACTGAACCCCTGTGCAGAATGCAGCTGGGTGTCATTCAAGTAGTTCTTTCAGGGATGGTACAGGAAGATATGCGTGGAGATAGGAATATCTGAGGCTTCCACCAAGAAGAAGTAATTCCAGGAAGCGATGCTCACAGGAAGGTGTGGTGCTCCTTTCAGCAGTGACATTAATGCTTGCTAATTTCCTTGAATGCTACTGCCTAAGCATTTTATGATTGCTTTCCCCATCCCTGAGAACTTCTGTGGAGACTGACAAACATTTGTGCTAGGACTACTAATAGAGTTTTACAACATACCACTAAGATCTTGAGAGGCCTTCCTCCAAAATACTTGCAGATATTCTGTTGATGACCAATATTTGCTGAATCTGTTATTAAGTAATAGCCATTAATTCAGTAATCCACCAGAAATTAGAACTCTAAGCAGCTTTCAGTATTGGCTTTTACAGATTTCCCTGAAACTTCATCACATGGCAGTTTTCAATCTCAGCAAGCTCCTCCAGGTCAACAAGTAAAAGACAGTAACAAAGCAAAGCAAAACATTTAACAAATTCAATGAGCACCTATTATCAGCCTGATTACACACTGCACCACACAGAGTCCTAATGATTTCAGTGAGGCTCCATGCAGCACAAGGAGTCTCCCATGCAGATTAGTTCACAAGATCAGGGCCTCCACATGGAACATCTCCTCCATTCACCCCTTCCTATTCTGAATAGAGCAGTATAAAACAAAGGCCTGCCTTTTTGCATATTTGCTAGGTTTTATTGTAGATAGGCTTGTACAATGATACAAATGATAATAGCTAAGAAAATATTTCTCAGTGCTGTTTCAAGCCTATGTTGGCTTTTCTCACTTGGGTCACTCACTGCAATCTTCCCTGTCCAGTTCCCATTCTCATAACCATTTTGATGCTTTTCAGCTGCCACAGCATTAGGTATAAATGCCTAAAATCATACCATTCAGTTCCCAGGCATAATTTCATGGGAGGACTGTCATGGGTGTGTAATATTAAGGAAAAAAAAAAAATCAAATGTCAGAAACTTCATATTGATACTTTGATCAGAAGCAACATGAGACTGAAAGTTTTTGAACAACAAACCATTTGAGAGTGTGTAACATGCTTGTGAAAATATTCATAGCATAATTAGATAAATAACAGATCCAGTGTCTATTTTTACTTTCCCTTGATGAGAAGCTTTGCAGGAGAGACTGCTGGTAGTTAATTCTCCCTAACAACAATCTGTGTAATCACAAACCCCAATTAGCTGTGCCTGTTCTATGCTATACAAACTATTTCCTTAGCGCTTCACATCACTACTTTGTAATTAGCTTTCATCTACACGAGCTTTGACTAAAAAAATATAAAAGAGTGTAAGTGATTGTACTGCCACTCAGTATTCTGAGAAATAATCGCTAGCGATTTCAATCAGATTAATTTTATCACCCGTATTAAGGAAAATTACCTCCCTCTTCACTCTCTACAGCTGAGGGCTATTTCATTTCCTGAGATGTTCATAAAAGCATAATATAAAGCAATCTGTAATTGTAAATATCCTTCCCTAATAACTTTGAGATATTTCCTTAATACATCTTTACATTTGGAGTTTCCGTTCCATAAAATACAGTAACAAGTGCTCTATTATGTTTTAAGTGTGTGCTGTTAAGCTGGACAACTTAGCGCTGTCCTTCCTGTTTTTACATAGGGTTATATTTAACTTGCAGATAATGGGAACAAGGTTTAAAAGTGATGGAGCGGAATAATGGCGTTACAGCAATAATATATCTTGCCTTTGTGAGGAATAGAACTTTACGGCCTATTTCAGGTCAGCCAACACCAATTCCATTTTTCACAGCCTGACAACTTTCACCTTCACCCACACTCCAGATGGGTATTAAAAACTACTTTCCAAACAAAACGGAGGTTTGGCTATGCCCGTGTTTTACACCTGGGAAGAGTCCTTTGATACTTAAAATCTACATGAATAATATAAAATAAAGTAAAATAAAAACAGGCAACAACCACACGCCACTGGCTTGTGTGGTGAGCCTCACTGGTATTCAAAGAGCAAAGTAAGCTGCTCAGGTCCTATAAAGGGATGATAGCAGGAGAATTTCTGCAACTGCAATACTTGCATGTTCAACTTCTGCAGCAAGGACATGGCATTAGTACAAATTTAGCACCTGGTTTGTGGGAAGTATGAGGTATGTGCTAGGATGACCACAGCAGTTCAATATAGCACCACCAAGAAGATTTATTAAAGCCTTCAGGCTACCAGCACTTTTCCCTGAACCCAGGAGATGTGCACATGCAATGGCTTGTGTGGAAAGCTCCCACTCTGAGCTGACTGCACCCTGAGTTGGTCTGGAAGTGTTGGTCTTAAATATATCTATGTATTTAAANATCATCAGGGGAAAAAAAAAAAGAAAAAAAAAAGATAAAGGGAAACATACAAAAGGCACTGGGTGACTATAGTTCATTCTCACCTACATATCCATGTGTTGTCTGCATTGCAGTGCTTTCCCCCAACATCCTCAGCTTCATCACAGAGGTACAAGGCCACTGATACAGAAAGTACACCAGCTCACATCAGGGCCAACACAGCTTAAGGCTGTTTTAAGCTGCCTGTGCTCTCCTCAGAATGTAGTCTTCCAGCCTTTTAAAGGTAAAGACATCTCATCATCTGAGTGCCTCTGTACTCTGCTTTATCTGGCTTGTTCCTTGGACTGTCTCACTCATCCCTAATTATTGCAGCTTGAGAGCAATGGGAAGTCTACCTGTCATATTGGAGAGATGACAAAGACCAAGACAGGTAAGGGAGCACCCCTAGCAGAGAAGGAAATTCTCCCCTGTCTACTGCAGTGGAGTCTGAAATGGTCCCAAATAGTGAAGCTCCAGGGAATACGAGGGTCTGCACAGAAAATCACACAGGTTGCCCAGCACACTGTGAATCACTGCACATGGCTGTACATCTGTTGGCACTTTGTGCTGCGTGTGAGATGAGTAATAACAGAGTGTATCTTGAAATCTTAGGAATGGGGTGGGGGCTGGAGATGTGATGCAATTTCATCAGTGTCATGGTGTCAGGATATGGTAGATGTTATAGATAACATCTCACTGGGATCAAATGTATTGCGCTCACCTTTCCACAAGAGCAAGATAACTTTCCAACCTTTTAGTCCGGCATGAGAAGAAGTTCACTCTCATCTAGAGCAACACCTTGATTGTTTGCAAACATGCCTCTTTGTATACACGGATAGGACACATCAGATAGATAGGCTGCAACGCGGTAATTTCCTCTGCTCTTCACTTAAGACACGGGAGAGACATTTATCTCCTCTCCCAGTATCCACGTTTCCATGTTGGTAGAAGACACAGAAGACCAGATTACACACTTCACCTTAGCATGACAGAAATCCTAAAAACTTATCAGAAAGTGATTTCCAATTGGTCTGAGTCTCTGCAGGAATCCCTGTGCCTGAACCTTTCCCAAGGATGTTGTAAAGAAAGAGGCCTGCAGCTGGTATATCCCCACACGGCACAGATGTTCCCAACAGAAGTGTCATCTTCCACTCTTTTTTCTTCTTTAGGAGCGTGCAGGGACAGGGATGCAGCAAACAGAAACAGTGAATCCCCTGAGGAAAAGGAGATAGAATCATTGCAAGAAGAAAGGCTGAAGTTTATACATCTCCAGAAAAACTCAAACATATGCTGAATTTTAATTTTATCATGTTTAAATTTCCACTTCTGAGAAGGCCAGCTAATAAACAAAGTCACCTATTACAGTTGTACAAATGGTGCATCCCCACTGTTTTATATTGTCAGGAAATAAAGTGAAACCAGTAAAAATTCAGTATCCCTGGCAAATATCTGAAACTCTTTTATGTGGAACAGGGATACAGCAAGGGCTGAAAGAACATGTGTTTTCAGTCCCACTGAAAATTTCACTGTCTTCATATTTGCTTTTATCCCAATTTGGAACAGAAAGTTAAACACTGACTACTGAAACTTCTGAAAATCACAAAGTTCAGAAATGTCAAAACATGCCACTTTAGTATTTCTGATCTAAAGGAAATGCTGAATATGACAAAACTGCAATAGTGAATAACATTTTCTGAACAAAACCAACCCTTTTCTTTTAACTCTGTTCAGTACCAATGTATGTCTCTCTGACATGATCTTGATACCTCACAAAAGCTGGAGATTAGATGCTTTACATTATTTATTTTTTGCTATGGACAGATTTTCTGAGTGTGCCACAAGGTACACATCACCCATGATAAGAGTCCCCAGGTAAAACATCCAGTTGCATCTCGTGAAGTGTGATCCACTGAAGAGATGTTTCTCTATGGATCTTGGTCACCAGGTTGTTAGGCACAACAACACTGCAGAGCAGCACAGAAAAATGTCAAATAGATCTGAGACCAAATACTTCGTTTAGTTCAACAAGACAAAGGTTTTTGCATTGTGTTGATCCAATCCCAAGCAAGACACATTCCTCCAGATTTCTAAAGGCATTGAAGTAATTGTTAAATATTATACTGAATTACATATATCTGTACAGTGGTCATCCATTAAGATACTCTGGAGTCCACTGGGGTAAAATAATGTGCATTACAGAGTAGTTATACAGATGACCGGTGCCACTGTTTCATCAGAGATTAGAATACTGTGAATTTTTTGACTGAGATCAAGTTAGCTAAGATAATGACAAGTTTTCTGACCACTATAAATACATTTTGCTGTCACATTTAAAAGAGTAGATAATTAATGCAGAGCCAGCTGCTACTAATATACAGTACTAAAACTTGTTAATACAAGGCTATAATAAAGCTGTTAATACTGATAATATCATATAATGTTTAAAACTATGGAAAATTTTCCTTAGAATTGATTCCTTGCTATGGAAGAGTTTGTTACATTTTGGATTTCTTTTCCTAATTAATCTCCAACAGCATATATCATGTTATCTGTCATAAATAAAGTCAGCCCTTGCCTCAAGGGTCCTGCAGTTTAACAGACAACAACAAGAAAGTCAAGATGTGTTAGAAATCTAAACCAAGTAGGATTCATTATTTGCCTTATGACAGAAGCTGGATACCCAATCAAGCACAGGACTTCATTGTTCATATGTACGTTGAAGACATGAGGAAAGATAGTCTTTGTCCAGAAGAGTTGGAATTAAAATCTAAAGAGGAAAGTACAGCTTAACAATATTGCTTTTTGCCTGTAAGACTCTCTTCTTTCTCCTTTTCACTTAAACCCAAGAAAACCTGCAGTGGGGATGGGCATTTAAAGGTGCAATCAAAACCACTTGAAATCTGTAAAGTTTTGGACCATGCTTTTAAAAATTGAACTCCAGTTATCCAGATGTCTGAGAAATATCCTACTGTAAAAGAAAGGAAGGCATTCTCTACTAATTCACTCACTTTTACAATAAGGGTAACTGAAAACGAGAATAGTTCTGATCACCAGAGTCCAAAATTGGTATTCCAAGAGTTTCATAACAGAAATTGGTTTGCCTGCATTTTACTAAATTATACTGTTCAGTAGTTAGAAACTCATTTTATAAGCAAATATGTACTTACCTATTTTTTAAGGCTCTGACCCACTGATCATCTTAATGGCTTATAACTACGAGTGTTCCAACTGGTTGATACCATCTGTCTGAATCTGCTAGACAAAAGGGTAGCGGACTAGATCTGTGGCTTTAGCTCATTTAGTTTATATTCAAGAAACTGTGACATTAGTCTTTGGTATGGAACACTGTTGAAATATTATGAAAGCCAAATGATTGTTTTTCTTTAACACAAAAAGTAAAAGGCAGCGACTAATTAAACAGCAATAAAAAAGAATGATATGGCAGATGTGGACTGTGTTATTCCCTGGTCCCTAGATACAGCTGGGCATTAAAATAGCCTGTCTTCTGGGAATTCAGAAAGAGACACAGAAGGGGAAAAGTAGGTTTCCGAGTGCCCAAAGTTAAACCTGTCTCACTAAAATAAAGGCAAGAAGTAAGAGGAGTAGATGGCTGCACTGAACTGTGTCTGGGGACCAGATCTGTGGGCTTGTGTGTCATAGCTGTGGAGGGTCCTGTGGTTGGTTCCCACGTGAATTGAAGGAATACCTCCAATAAGCGGAAAAGACTGTCAGTGATAGATGGAAAAATCCTCTTCGCTGCAGGAGGTGTCAGAAGAGCGCTCAGCACACGGATGTTAACTGCCTTCAGGCAGAAGCAAAAGGCAAGTTTGTGTCAGTGACCAACATAGTTTCTGACATGCAATGCCCATGACATTGAATATTAAGGGTAAGAGAGATCAATGCCTCATTTTATCGAACTCAAGGCTTATATTCTACAAGCATGTTTAAAACGTGGTTTTCCCCTTTACAGTTAAACACTAACTAGAACCTTTTTAACATAAAGGGTCCAGTTTGTTAATGATCTGTGTCCATGTACAAATCAACTTAATAGCACTATTTCTGGAAACGTTACAAGCAGAGAGAAAAGTTTCACATTTGTCAAAGCTGTTCAAAACCATTAAACCATTTGGATTGTTTGTTTTTTTTTTTTTTTTTTTTTTTTTTTTTTTTTTGAGAAGCGTTAAAAAGATTTAGCCATTTAAGGAGAGATCAAGGCTATTTTCAGGCAATTATTTGAAATTGTTAAAATCTGCCTCTGCTTTTTCTAAAATGCACATTGTGATGCCGTTAGGGCAGCTCTGACAGGAGTGTAGACAATGGATATTTTTTCATTCTCTCTCTTTTTTTTTAATATTGTTTGGAGTTGCTTTAAGGACTCTACTCTGGCCATTTGAAACTACAGCTGTCTTTTTCCCTTGAGAATTATTAGTATCAACTTGTGAAGACTCAGAAATTCATTTTTCTTTTGACACTGATGACTGTACTTACAGTCCAAAATCTTTCCACCTGAAAAGTTGTCTTTAAAAAGACTTGGTGTTAGCAAGATTTTTTTCTCCTCAGCAGGAGAAATGTTCACAAAATTTAGATCAGGGTAAAAACTAAAAATGTATTTTTCTTTTTTTTCACCCAAAAATTAATTAAATGTATACTCAGCTTGCTGCATAATATAATTTGCCTGTATTTTATAGGGCTTATCAATCCCTGTGGCAGTTCTGAACACCTTAGCTCAAAACTTATACGATAATGTTTTTCCCCAAATCTCATTTGTCTTGAATCAGGGAACTTAGTTAAAATACAATGAACAAAGTTTCCAGTAATTACATCAAAATTAAAATTTCCTTTTACTCCAATCTAATTAAAATTAATTGAAAGCACATGCTTTAAACCAGCTTGCCATACTGTCAATGTGATCAGTTTGTCTTATTGTAGATAAAGCCATACCTGCTTGCTGAAAGTACACATGTCCTTGCTTCTTCTCTTGGCTTTGAATATTAATAAACTACCCAGAAGGCAGGTGAGAACAGTTTTCTCAGTCTATGCTTTGGCTTTTGGTGAAAAATACTTTCAGGAAATAAAACAGTAGTCATACTATCTGGAGACCTCAGCCAGGTCATGAAATGAAGCTGAAATGGTCTTTCAAGGGACTCTTCCTTCAGTGTCTTGAGAGATACATGATAAGTGTGGTTTTAAAAAGTGAGCTTGTAGGGAAAGGGATGGGGAAGACAGACATAGGAATGAAAAATGCACAGTGGAAAAGTTTAGCTTGCACAGATAAACAACCAGCATCTAATGGCTTCATAAATCACAAGGGAAAACTCCTTTCCTCATCTGGCACCAGGACTGCCAGGTAATACCACAAGATTCTGACTGTACATTATATATGCCTGCTTTTTGAATGAAATGAGACAGCTAAAAATAATAATCTGATAAATATTTCTACAGTATTCAAAAAGGCAAGGAGCTGCCTTCTTTTCCTGCATCTCCAGTCTTTTCCCTTCCCTTCTTTTGGTGGACAAATACAGCTTTCTAGGTGAGATACAGACACAAGTATGCGCACACACACCGAGATATACACATGCATCCGTGCATGCAGTTAAAACACAAGTTTTAACTTGGTATTTGTTTTAAAGGCTGCTGTGCAAAGTCTGGTGGATTAATAATACACATCTCGAGGACAAACACTCACAGTGTGTTTTGGAGGCACCACTTTGACTCAGAAAAAAATAACAATTGTTTTTTGGCAGCAGCGAAAATATAAATAACCCCCTTACCTCCTTCTTCTCCCTTTCCAAGGTCCTAAGTATGTTTGTTCTGACATCTATATCTTGCCCAAATGTTGGTAAGCCATGTGGTAGACAGTATCAGAGAATTAAATATGCTGAAAAAATACCTTTCTTTGGGGGCAAAGGAACCTGTGTTTCAGCCAAATCAGTCCCCAGCTGAGTTTCACTACGTACATGTTTGTGCCAGGATAGCATCAGGGCAGAAACAAGTGGCCAACAGTGCAAAAGGGCAGTACTGTGCCTGCTAAAGCTATTTTCATATCTACCTACAATCTAAAAAAAAATAACTTCCTTATTGGGTTCTGCCTCTTCTAGGATCAGGGTCAAAAATCAAATCTTTAGTTACCCACTCAAGGTCACAGAGAAAGTCAGAAGAGGCAGGATATGGTTCCAGAAGTTTGTTTACTTGGTTTGCAACATCCTGATAGTGAAACACTATTCAAAATAGCTCTTAAAAAGTTTTTGGGGACTAGCTTCTCAGGATATATAATTGCACATTACTGTGGCATTTTAATCACTTCTGAAAGTACTGTCTGGAATTGTAAGTTATTTGAAGACAAAGCAATCTCCAGCATGCATACTTTAAAAGGGGCTAATGCTAGAAGTCTGTGTTGCTCTTGGGCATGTTAGCCTGTATTTTTCCCCTCCTCCCCTAAACCACATGCCAAAAGATGTACGATCCACTTTCTGAGCCAGGTCACCTTTAAGAGCACGGTGACATGCCACAGAATTATTCGCTAGTCCTCACCAGAGATGTCTGCAAGTGCAAAGCCTGTGACAAAGGACTGAAATGACAGCACTTTGACTCACTTCTACATTGTGTTTGTTTAGGAAGGTCCTAGAAATTGTATTTCACCAACCACATTCGCTATCAACACACAATTATCTGGCTTAATCATGTGGAACAGTGGCAAATTCACCTGGGGCTTAGGAACTAATGACATTCTCGTCTGAGCTGCTTTAGTGAAATGGCCTAGCACCTGAAGCAGGAACAGCAAGATTGCTCAAGAAAATTTGGTTTTCTTTTTTCATTTCACAGCATAGGGGCTCTGCTCAAATCAACAAACGCTCCTGATTAAATAGCTGTGGTAGTTGACTTATTTGCACTTGTGTGTATGGCTCTGAATGTACATTGAGGATCCCTAACATTTACAGGAAAAGAATTGTCTGTGACTTGTTTTTAATATGTTGTATTCTGACATAGAAAATAGTGAAGTAATTTTGCATTTTATAATTTTGGTATGATGAGATCTGTAAATATAGGTAACTCCAAATATTCCAAAACCAGCACGGGGCAACAGCAAAAAACCTCCACCTTTTCCCACATTGAATGTATTTGTGTCTATTTTTGTCTGCAGCCTGGGCAGGGCCATTTAAATTCTGCTTGCTCAACAGAAACTCAGGCTCTTATGCTGGTCTCCCCCCTGGTACACAGGAGATGAGTTGTGTTGCTGCTGACTATGCCACTTAATCTCAAAAGTTTAGAGGCGGGCAAAGAAGAGAAATTGAATGTTCAGGCTCCTGAATGCTTCAAAAAAAGGGAAAGGGAGGCTTTGGGACCACCCAACTCCTATTTTGGCCGAAGGAAAGAGACTGGCCCTATTTCCATGAATAAAGTTTTTTAGAAAGCATGCAGAAAGATATAGCTGGTGAGATTTTCATACTTAACTTTCATATTCACCTTTGGCATTTCATGTTCAAGGACTCCAGAGCAAAACACCCACAGTCTTGCACAGAAAACACCAAAACAAGGCAGCCCAATGTCGGGCTTGGTGTGACCACTTTACCTGTTATGAAAATTTATTAGCATTAACTATAATATGGTTATCAGCTCAGACTGGTACACTGACTTAATTGAGTTTATATGGATAAGCTGCAAAGCCACCCACTCAAAGTTGATTCTGCTTTTGACTACTACTAATACAGTATCCTCCTAATGCAGCATCAGCACAAAGCTGGATTTGTAGCAGAAGACCCCCACACAGCCTCTATAGCATGATTACTATCATCAGTAAGAGAAGCACTCATACAGGGCTGTGCATAAAGCAGTTTTTGCTAAGCCAGCCTATGCAGCCCACATTTTGGAAGCCCAATGCCCTATCACTGATTGCCTGGCTCGTTGTAACATAGTTCTGGCAGCAACAGCTTTAGCAATTTCTGGAGGAGTCAGTGATTCAGGATCCTCTTTATCAGGTGGCACTATTGCAGATAGTCCTACTAGGTTATGTGAAAATATGTATTTCCCCTTTGTGAGTCGGTGCCTCAACATAATCAGGCATAAATCTGGCCAAAAGGGTCACTGAAAGGTTGAAAATGCAAGTCCAGTTGTGTAAACACAAGTATCTACCGTATCCGTAGTCTCAGAAGCCCATGAGGAAGTTATTCCATACAGTCATAAATGAAGAGAGTTTGGTTTGAGGTTGGTCTCCAGAGGAAGTGATTGCTGACATGTCATGTCATTTAACTGCAAAGAGCTGAAGCTTTGCAGCGGATGGACTGAAGTGGAAAATAGTAGAGGGGCTGAGTGCTTCAGATTATCTTCAATGTTCAAGTATCTGAAAAGTTTAAGCATCTCAGGAGGAGCCTAGAATATCCTTTTGTTTCCTGAGCTATCTCCAAAAAAACTAGGTAAAACAAGAATAATTTTGGAGGCCATGAGAGAAAACAGTCGTTCACAGCAAGCCCTCTGTGCTGCAGGATGCTGAGGCTTACCTGTTCACTACAGGACAGTCACCAGAATAAGCTGTGACCAGTACCACCTTTGAAGCCCTCATCATATTGCACTGTCCTTGGAATTTCTCAATCATCCAAAGGCTCAATTTCTAACATATACCTCTGCCCCACTACACTGACCTCATGGGGAGCTTGGGGTTTCTAGGACCTCCAAAGATATTCCATCTATTTACTTAGCAAGCACTGGGCTTGGCAGTGTCTCAGCAACTATCTACCGCGAGCTTTGTGTGACTGCTGCAATTATTTCCCCTTGATGTCTCACTCTGTCATAATTTAAGTTTCACTGGCACTCCAGATCATGGTGCTTTTTAAATCTTAACTCATCACCAGTATAAATCAGTATAGCTGGACTGAAGTCAACAGTTACAGCAAGTAGTACTGACAGAGAATCCAGACAGTAAATCCAACTCACCAACATGAAGAAAGTTCTTTTTCAATATATCTGTGTCACTGCTTCTGTAAGACCCCTATGTGCTCCCAGGCCATGCTTTAACACTGGAATGTCTATCATCTCAGGGGAAAGATCACAGTTACCAAACTGGCTGTATTTCGGTGACAGATAGGGGGATAAATGCAGTTAGCATGGATTTGTACGGCTTCTGTGACAGGAGTGCATTGCCATCAAGAGCAGTTTAGTCAGTGAGTTCAACACTTGGAAGACACAATAAATTTCACCGTATGCCAGCATAAGAATGTCACTGATAATGGGGAAAACTTGCTTCCAAATGGTCTTACCCTATGGTCATTTTGGATATTTTGCTGTTAAGGCTGTAGTACTGGTTAAATGACAGAGAAGAAGAAAATGTGAGAATGGGTGCATTAATGCAGATATGTATGTGAATCCTATCATTAAAGCATTTCATTCTAGTCCCTACGCAGAAGTTACTATACCTACAGTCACTTATCACTAATACTAGGTTTCATCAGGCATATCTAAATCAGGAAATAATATGGTAATTTTCACAGTCACCAAGTGGAAAATATTTATGGTGCAGTAGTTTAATATATCTGTATTTTATATTTCTAATATTGTACCTGATGACATAATAAGAGTTTGAGTTTAAATAACAGCTGGATGATTTCAGAAAGAAAAAAATCTGCACTGGTAGAAAGCTTACTCCTTTATAAAAAATCTTTTCCACGTTCATCAGGATTGCCAGCCTGGGGCAAACTTAATTAAAGTCAATGGAGAAAAAAATTGAATACTTAAAAGTGGTATTTGGGGCTCATAGAGCTTGAATGACTCAAAATATGAAATATTCAATTACTAATAATTGTGGGGTTTTGTTTGGTGAGCATTTTGTCACTCACTCCACACTTCACATCCTCCTCCTTTCTTTCTCTTTTAGACAGAAGGGTTAAAAGAGAAGAAAATTAGCAGCTCAAGTTCCAGTTCCCAGAGTGAAGAGGGACCCAGATTTCTCCAACCCTTTGCTCTTCATCATCCTGGTCTCTTTCTTTGATTCAGACCTTGTGCTTGCTGCTTTCTTTCTGGCTCCTTTCCTCTCTCCCTGAAACCTGTTCTCTCTCCTCTCTGTCTTTTTTTCACTTTTTTCTGGGTGTGATCATAATTCATGAAGTGATGATCTGACTTTGAACATGTCCTCACATTTAGCAGCTCCTTGGCTTAGGTGCCAGGGAGGGCTTGAGTTTCTTACTGACTTAGCACACCATTTAATAAACTCAAATGTTTTAAATGGAGATTTGAAGGAAATTATACCAGGAGATATATTTCAGCAGAAGCTCAAAGGGAAATCTGTTGGGCAAGGCCAATGAAACTTGAAATGGTTTTGTTTACTGGACTGCAGTATTAGGGGAGGTGAGTTCAAATTTAATGATGTCCCCTGCCCAAAGGGGCATCTGACTCCAAATATTTAGTTTGATATCTTGGGAGACAGAGTTTATTGGGATTGATGCTTCAGTAAAAGACAAAGTGCTGTGCAAGAGGTCAAGCAATTTCCTCAACTTTGAAATTAAAACCAAATCAAACCAATATTTAGATGTATGTATTAAAATAGGACATGAAAGAACTGAAGCCAACCTCGCAGAACAATGTTAAATTTTTCCTAATTTCAAATATACTCCAAGAACGATGAAAAAAAGGACAGTTTGGGTTCAGTTTTGAGATATTCAACAATTCCAGAATTACTGGAAGAAACAAGAATAAGGTTCATTAAGTGACTGATGAGGACAGGCTATTTGAGTGAAATTTTTAAAAAATATTTTATTTTCTTCCAATAAAAGAAAATCCTAACCTGGAGAAATGGCAAATTAATTAACATATTCTCCAGTACTTAGTGACATCTCAGTAGAAGGAAACTCTTAAAATGTGAAACCCTTGACATTGTCAGAATAGAAAAATAAAGTATATGTCTCTCAGTGGGTACCAGGGACCTATATTATGTCCTACTGTTGGTTACAGAATTTTCAATATTTTCTTATCCTTTTTCACTCATATGAACTGCAGCTTATAGCAGTGGTAATCATTTCCTGTGTTTGAAAAAGAGATGAAAGCATTCATGGATGAAAGCAAGTTGGATTTAATCTCCTTCTCTCTCATCCAGTGCACTGTACTGATCATTTTCCAAAAAAACAAGACTTAAGCTCATTTTTGTCATGACAAAACTAGTTTCATAATAATCAGATGGCAATTCCTAGTGTACACAATTCTAATATAATTACCAGGAGGAAATGTAGAGGGAGTTGCAGGTTTGAGATAAAGAAAAGCCTGTGAATTTTGTATTAATGTCTCAGACTCTCTTATTTGTGCAAGTAATCAATCTTTCGGGGAGTAGAATAGTAATTCTTTGGGAAAAAATGACAAGAGTCTGAGGAAGAAAGAAGATAATCTGAGTTTCATTCTGTACACAGCAGGTCAGCTGTGATTGACAAAGCTCATCACAAAACTATAGCTCCCAGAATAATCCCAATAGCAGAGTTTCATTTGCAGCCGAAGCAGTGTTAATGACATGTTTAACAGCTGCTTGTTGAAGTTTGGAATCTGCATTAACCTGCAGAGCAGTGAACAGAGAAATGAGGGGAAGTATTGAAATCAAGCCCTCATTATGTCGACAGCGCAGGGTAAGGGGTAGCGAGGGGTTCGTGGTGCGGGAGGGCGGAGAGGAGGGTTCGGAGGGCTCAGTTGCGGATGGGGACAGTCAAGGAGATGACAGCATCCCATCAGTGAACACAAAAGGCTGCAAAAGGCAACTGATGGGTGGCCTCAAGACACTGAGGAAGAGGGAAATTAAACAGCTGGAATGAACAAAAAGGGAGAGGTGGAAAATGGAGGACTGCCAGCATGGCTTGTGAAGAGGAAAACCAGCAGTACCATTCCTTGCAGGTTATCATACTCCTCAGCCAGCCTGTTCTCTGGTCTGTAGCTGTTCCCTTTTAACCAAAGGCCTTTGTCTACACCATAAACGGGACCAATTTCACAGCATTCAGTCTCCTGCTGATATTACTTTTAAGATCAAATGTTATTTCCCAATGAAGAAACTGAGCCAAGACACTGAAAGCCTTTCCATGCCACATTGATATCCAGCAATCAGAAATTTAGAAATCCTAGTCTGACTCCAATCCTCCTACACCAATGCAGATGTTAAGAACCTGAGTGTGTTTGAGCTGCCCATATACTGTACTGTTCCACACCAATTCCCTCCTTCATAATGCTAATACCAGCATCAGTGTCACAAAAGCAAAGGGCAAAGGCCTGGAAGTGTCTGATCCCTATGTGCATGCTTCAAAATGTTGGCAGTGCCAGCAGGCATCTTTTGATGGAGATGACAACTAATACAGACATCTATACAGTACCTTCAGAAGTTAAACAAAATGGCTCACTGTTACTCCTAGTACTGGATCAGCTATGGGGTTCCATTAAAAGCCATTTGAAGGCCATCCCTCACACCAGTTCTGACTTTTCTTTTCTGAGGGGCTTCTTAGTCAGCATTTTTCACTGGACTGAGTCCCTCTCTGTTGCTTCCTGATATGAATGGGACACATTTAATCCTTTTGAAAATCATAGATTTAGACCATAAATTGTAGGTGGAAGGCGCTGAACTTTCACCTAAGTCCCAGATTGTCCTAGGCTTCCAAGCATGCAAATGCAAGCACATTACAGCTTGAACTGAAGAGCTTCTTAAGCAGCCGGCATAATGTCTTTCCAAAGACAGGCACTTGAAAACATAGGCACATTTTTGGTTAAGTCTAGCTAGGCCAGACTCAGCAGATCCCTCCCAGTACCCCTGATTTGCTACTATAGGGCCCTTTACCACTAACCCAAGTGACCATTCCTGGGAAGCTAGAAAAGATTTTTGTCTTTAAGAATATTTGGTATTCAAAGCCAAGACATCTCAAGGATAAGCACTGGCCATGAAAACCAAACCCAAATTTTGGAGGTGTGCAAGTCTAATGCAGGTTTAGAGGTCACACTAGTGGTAAGGTCTACCATTCAAACAGCCTATGATTTTCTTATCATGCCTGCATCTCCAGTGTTTTATTTTTATTTTTACTTTTATTTTTATTTCAAATGTCTTTGTCTCTAGTGAGGGTCAAAATCTCCGCTCTGGAACAACATTTTCTGGGAAGCAAGCCAAAACACAGTTGATGCTCTCTGAAAACAACAGGAGAAAGCACAACGACATTGAGCTGGCATGGTCCGGAGGCTAGAGCAGGAGTCAGGGACCTGTGTTGTATAAACACCTTCACAGTGATTTACCATAGGACCAAGGGCAATATTTCTTGATATTCTTAGTCAGAAGACATTTTGTTTACAGAAAAAACAAAATTAGGCTAAATATTGACTATTCCTGTGGTCATGTTCTCTTGCCTGCTTGGTTTCATGTGGTGAATATATTTGAAACCATTTTGGTGGGGAGTCTTTTCAAAAGCATTTTTGCATACAACATCCTAAAATCTTAAGGCACATAGCAACTGAAAAGCTGAATTAGGGCAAAACTGGAGATAGATACATATGCAAGACAGAAGTAATATATGTCACCTCTGCCAGTTAAAATATTCCACAGCCTCAGAAAATATATGTGGTTTGTCATTCTATCCTCTTGCCCAGAAAAATCTTCACATCCTGTGAAAAATTTCACTTACTCTTTTAGCTGTCCTGTGGACTCAGGCATTTAAAATCAGACAAACTTTGGTATAATTTTCTTATGTTTAAACAACCATTTTCTGACACTGAATAATGTCAGATACTGCTTCTGGTTTTCCTTATGCGTACCTGCTAGCTATTGCATTATCAAAAGACTTAGACAGTATTGTTAATTTGTCCCCTAAAACATATGCGATGGATTTACACAGATCCTGATGGTTTTGACAGTAAAATCTACTCCTGGGACAGTCTTCTTAATCCATGTTCCCAAACAAACCTGAGGGCAAAGACAGAATGATAGTAAGCTGTTAAACATGAAAATAAATAACAAACAAAAGGAAAAGAGATATATCTATGGAACATTTTGGCAATGTGTTTAAACTGTTTTATTGTGATTTTCAGAGCTACTTTTTAAATAAAATTCCTATGTTAGATAGATAATTTTTTTTTCTCAGAAAGGGCTTAGTAAGCCTTATTATTTTCAGCTCAGCCATTAATTTTGCAGTGGCCAGGAAGTTTATTACAGAGAATATAAGGTCAGAAGAAGGGTTAGTCTTTGAATCTAAATACACAAAATTCACAGTCACTAGAACTAACTGCCATTCAGTTGCCACTCCATTCTTCTTCACAATATCAGAACTCTATAACTTCTGTTGAATTTTAGCATAATTTATTAATTTTTATATTTTCTATATGATAATAATCATCATTGGGGGCGTTCCTAGCATTGTGTACTGCTTGCGCTCTCCATATCTGATTTTGTCAAGGGCTTAATCTTCTCCTATTTGGCTTCTCTGCAATAAATACATTCTAGTATTACACTTCTAACAGCAAAAGCTCAATTTCACCAGCCTGAGCAGAGGTTGGAAGGCTGGGATTTGCTAAAGCTTGAAGATGAGGTATGTAGGAGCCTCAAACTATGAGAGTTTCCTTGGAGATAAATATTTCCCACTGTAAGCAGTACAACTTTGTTTGAGGATTCTCTTTGGGAAACAATACTGCTGTTGCCATCTGCAATGTCCATGACTTTATACCAGGTCTACATAATGTTCTCCATTAATATCATCCAGCTTTGCAAGTATTTTAGAGACACAGTAGAGTGCTTTAGTGTCACAGTATCTGAAGCAGAGACAGTTGAAGGGGCTTACCTGAAATCCCTCATCAGACCAGGGGGATACTCTTTCTTATTCCTCCCATCACACGGCTTCCCCATACACAGCATTTTGCAACCTGACAGTTGAACTAGCAAGTCTTTCAGCTTTGTCAAGGTATTGTCAGTAGCATTCCAGGAAACTGGGATAAACATGGAGAAATTATGATGAAGATACTGAAACGTCCACAAAGCCAGCAGCTGGACTTAGATATATAGAATAAATACATACTTTTGTTGATTTTACTGACCAACAAGCACCCTTACCAAAACCCCTTTGACATTAAAGATGTTTATCTGTGATTGTGTTTATGCTTCATCATGAAGAACTCCCTCCATAGGCAGTGGGATCAACGCTTTGCACAATAAGGAATTGTCAAAACAGGGATTTCCCTGTAGGAAAACAGGAGTATGCACAAGTAGAAAATACACTGATTTTCATTCTGTTTCAGTGTGAAAATATTACAATCATCCTGTGGCTTTACCGAAGTTGTTTAATTTCACACCAAAGAAAATAATAATACAAAATTAAATTAAATTAAATTAAAATAAATTTTAAAAAGAGGAAAAAAAAAAGATAAGAGACTGAGCTTTTGCCTAAATACACATCACACACACACACACACACACACACACACACACACACACACACACACTAATTTAATGTAAGGAAGCAAGACGATTTTGACACCTTTTATTGGGAGCATATGCTATATTCGCTGTTAGCATTTCAGGACCTTTTTTTATAGCCAGATAAGAATGGGGTGGCAGCAACATAAATGAGACTCCAACTCCATACCTGTCTGAACAAATTTTTTGCACTAATGGGTTGAATTACAGGAGATGATCTTGTTGCCATATGTGCATTTTGCTCCTCTTAACCATATGGCTTTACTGCTAAGCAAAATATTTCTAGATTTCTATTTTTTTCATCCTCAAGCTGGGACAAATGTCAGCTTTTTGAAATTTTTCCCACATTGAGAATCAGGGAAAAAATTGTATTAAAGCAGTTAAAATATTTCCTTTACATCTCAGACTCCCACAAAAGTTTACAGCAAATTACTCTAGCTTACTAAGCAATCAGTTATTTTGTGCTGTAAATAGTGAAATTTGTAATACAGATAAGTTCAGAACAGACTGATAATTTACCAGGTTTTTCAATAGTTTGAGTTTGAATGAATCAGTATTTGCTAAATGCAAATAAGTGCCATTTCAGTTGAAAACTTTTTCGAGTCATGTCAAATAAATGTAATGCGTGCTTTATGATTAGAAGCGAAGCCAACAAGATTTTTCTTAGTGCAGGAAGTGACTTAGGGAAATGTGAAAGAGGGAGAGAGAAGGTAGACAGAGGAAGGTTTTGTATAAGATTAGAGGTTTCAAATCAGGCATGGAACAGGACAAAGAAAGAAGCAAATAAAATGAGCAAATAAATCAGGAATGTCAAAGCAGAAAGCACAAAAGAAAAGGAGCTTTGCTAAGGACTGTGACTTCACCTGTGGCTAAGAGAGAAAATATGAAGTCCGTACTTTGTCATTAAGCCAGCTATGACTTAAGCAAACTGCTGCCCTTATTTTGGATTTGAGTCATAAAACCATATGGTCATAAGAAAGCATTAAAATGGGCCTGTGATCTCAAACCCATTACCACATATAATTCAAGTAAGTGCATACCTTGTGCATCTCCTAGTTTAGTTCCAACCAAAAGGGTCAGTTTCACAGACCCCTAGTCTACCCCATAATTTGATCCAAACTGTAAGAACAGCCAGGGACAGATTTGTTTCAACAACACACTCATGAGCTGGGAATAAAATGCTAATGCACCAAATCCTCAGTTAGCTTTGTAGAGAATGATAGAACCAGTCAGAGCGTTTCCCCTTTGAAATTACTTCCTAAATTGAAGGAGAAATGGTGGAGAGCTAGATGGATGAGTGACAGCTTTCTTTTAGCATTTTCCCACCAATGTCCATCTCTCGTTACAATAAGAAAATGTAAGTGATCCTTCACCTTTCCCTTGATCATAGACACGAAAAAAAGGTCAAGATCACTGATACCTGAAGAGGATGGGAATAAAATGGAGAAATTATGTCCATCACATTGCAAGGTACAGATACTTGTTCTCTGCCACATTTTGGGGCAGAATGCAGTAAAAACTCCTGCTCTCCAGTGGCCATGGCTAGGAAGTTCTCCAGCTACACGACCCAACACAGTGAACAATTTTCCCAGTTGTCTGTTCCGAGAAGACATGGTTATTCCATATTAAGAAAGAAGACACCTGGGATGCTCACCTTGCCAGAGCTAAAGGGGCAGAGAGTGCCTGCTCTGTTATTTAACAAGTCTTCCCATTCCTGATAAGCCCTTAGACAATTCATAAAGAGAGACCTTATTCTGTTTAAAAATGCAACATGGATCTAAAAGCAGACGCATTCTCTGTATTAGCTGGAGCAAAGATATGGGCAATTATTGCTTATTTCATAATCATTTTAGGTTTTAAGAAATCAATTAATGCAAAGCTAATGCATGTTTTCCCTGGTATTTTTAAAGGTCACACACCTTTTTCTTTCAAAGATCAAAAGCATGAACTAATACCACAGTAAATGTTCAAGCCTGCAAAGGGTCCTTCCTCCGTGACATGACTTAGGTGTTTGTTCCTTCCCTTGCTTTGATCTTTTCCCAGTAGCATGCAGGCACTGTAACCTTTAAGTCTGAATTGAACTTGCAAACTCCTAATGACTGAGCAAGTTCAAGACTGAAGAGAAGTAGTTTTTTCCATTCATTGGTAGTAGGAATAGAGGAGTCTTTCAGACTTTACATTGTCAGCATGAAAAGAGTTGCCAGTGCATATTTACCTTCAAATTAAAGAAAATTTTCTACAGCTTCCGCTAAAGCTAAATTTTACCTAGTTTCATGACAAGGCTGCTCTCACAGAAAGCACAGATTTTGTCAGTATTTGTCAGGAAAGAGAAATATTAGATGAAACCTTCAATGGCAACGTGAATTGACCCCCTTTTTCTGCCAAGCATGGCAGTAAATATGGTCAGGAAGGATCTTTTAAAAAAAGACCTTTGTCCCCCAAAACCATAAGCTAAGAATTTAGGGGAGAAATTAGAAGACACTTCCGGAGAGTAGGAGCTGATGCAATTTGGCCATTACTACCTGCACTGGATTGTGGAGCATTATAATCTCTAGTGAGGCTCTTGTATCAGAGTCGGCAGCAATGGTGACCATCGCAAAACACACAGCTGGTCTCCTTCTACACCGATTTGCTCACACTGGCCATTTGCTCACTACATTTCCAAATCAAAATTTATAATAAATAGAATAAAACAAAGCATTAATATTAGAATTTTTTGTAAACACTTGTATTTTCCTGTGGGGGTGGACTAAGACGTTTCACTCTTGCTTGGCATGCAAAATTATTGAATTATGACACCCCAAATGTAAATCTGGTCAAGCCATATTTTAATATGTGCTAAAGCCTGTTACAAACATACCAGCACTTTGTCCTTGAATTTAGAAGTATGATTTATGGTTCTGTCCAAAGACAGTGACTCAGTTTCTAAGTTTTTGTTTATTATGTGGGTAGAAGGTTAGGTATTACATATATCTGCCTTTATTATAACATTACCAATTTAGTTACTTAAGAGCAAAATAATGAGCCACAAAAAAGAGATCTCTGGGAGACTGGAGTGAGCAGTAAATCACTCTGTTAAATTTAGTTTTCTTTTTCACAATTCTACTCATTATTAAAATCTCTTTTAAAGTCTGTGAATTGATTTGAAGCAGAACTCTGTAGATATCCAATACACTCTCTCCAGGGGAATTTAGAGATTGCAACATGTTCTGAAAGAATAATGAACTTACTGCTCTTTTCCATGATGTCAACAGGAACTCCTGTCATAGACAGGTAGCAGCCATATGTCAGTAAGAAAAGAGTTTGAGAATTTATGTTTTGTTCTGGGATGGTTAATTTGGGGTTTTGTTCAATCTCCTTTTTTGTGGGGATGAACTGTGCTTCTAGCAAAATTTTACAGACAAAAAATGAAAAACGCATTTTATTTTCTGCATGTATATTCGTGTACTTAAAATCCACTTCCCATTAAATTTTTACATGTGATGTCAGACAAAAAAGACACCCAGACTGCAAGAAATTATTTTGTTGGCACATGATCACGAGAGTGAAGGAAGTGGTTTTGGCATATTCCTTTTACTTCTTGCTTTGTCTCAATCTGTTATTTTTTTACATTTGTACTATTCTTTTAATTCCAGTTTAAGAAATAGCAATTTTTAAAAACTGGTACTTAGCAAAGGGCACCAACATATGCAGAATTTGCCCAGAAACAATCCTACCAAAAGTGGCTGACAACCACAAATTGATTTTATGACTCTGATGAAAAAAATAACAGTCCTCTTCTTGCTCAGGCAGCCAGCATGCTGCACTAAAGCTAAAATCTTACTTGAGGTTTGATTATCAGAAAGGAGAAAACTTTGATTCTCAAAGTCAGGAGTAGATGAGTGCACATCATAGCAATGTTATGACCATTTAATCGTTTTTCCATAAGAAAAGATTAAAATGCCTTAGTTATGCTAGATTAAATGCTCATTCAATAATTGCAATGGACAGTATGCTTTCAGAGTAGGAGAATTAAATTAAAAGAAAGACAACTACAGAAAATGTACTAGTGGTAGAATTAGACAATGTTTCATCAGTCCCTGATGTCTCTACAGTAATGAACCTGTCAAAAGATAATAATATTTTAGTGAAAGGTGTGATTGGATAAGTCACGTTATTTATTAACTGTTACCCTAAAATATCACTTTTGTCTTATTATTAAAGAATGGTTAGAGGGCAGCAGGGATGCCTGACATAAAGCATTAAAACATGGATTATGGCTATAACAGGCCATGAAGTGTATATGCTATGCTGTAAACGCTGTAGCACAACTGGCTAATAACTGATGATTCCGAGTATTCAAGGAATCATAAACCAGCAGACTTTGGGCAAGTTCTTTGGACTGGTCTTCTAATTCAGCAGTGTATTTAGCTAGCTTCCTGAAGCTATCTTTATCAAAACATCTTAACCATCCAGTGGCTACAACCTAAGATTCTAAACTTGATTTTCAAAGCATTGCAATGAAATATTTTCTTCTTTTGTTTTTTGGTTGGTTTGGGGTATTTTTATTATGGTGGTAATGGTAGCAGGCAGGAGGTTATTATGGAAAAAGGAACTATACAGCAGCAACAAACACCAGGAAAACACTGGCCAAAGATCACAACAAATCTCTGGTATTCCCGAAGCATGTTTTTTATTGCAAGCTCAGGCTAGGTCATCTAGTTGTATGGTAAAGAAGGGATCTCTATAAGCCCACTACACAAGACAATGAAGAGGGAAAATGAGGAGGCCGAATCTAAACCACAGATAGTATGTACACAGAAAGCATTCCTCAAAACACTCCTTTCTTTGCTTTTGTAAAAGCAACAGGAGTGAAAAATCAGAAGTCCACACTTCTGGAGCAATCCCTGACATTTTTACAAAAAAAAAAAAAAAGCAGGGCACAAATGATTTTGTATTTTTTTTAATCCGTATTTCCTCAGCTCAGCTCAGGGTCAGCAATTACAAGTAGGACTCTGACCAATCACACTGCCCTGTAGCAGTTGCTGCTTGCTCAGGATATTCTGTCTTTCCTGTGGCTCTTAGACCACATCACACTGACACAATGCAAGATATGGCATTGTATACAGAAAAAGCTTTTAAATAGCAAATGTACAACTTTTAACTAAGCATATGAGCTTCTCTAAAACTGGGCTTCAACTTCATTCTCAAGAAAAATGTATCTTGCATTTCCAGAAGCTGTTTTAACAGAAGAAGTCACCAATTTTATACCAAGAGAAAGCTAGACTTGTGGAAAGAGAAAAAGCTGTTTAAAGAGAACCCATTCATTGATAAAAACACAATTCCTCCTGTTAGATGCAACTTCATCCAAAGTGCTAAGTGTGGGGTTAAATCCCTCATGTTCCTTGAAATACAAAACCTTCAATAAATCAAGGACAGCAGCAGCAAGGTTTTGACTTTTTCCCATCATTGCCAGAAGAACTTCTGTTAAATACATTAAGTCAGGGAATAACAGTGCAACACTGGACAACACCAAACTGGCAAAGTCCCGCAAGCACACCTAAACTTCTATGTTTTGTAAGAAAGGCTGCTCATGAACAAACCCAGATGAATGACGCACTGGGGCAGATACCAGGAGTGTGCACATCACCTCAGCTTCATCAGCATCATCGCACCTCAGCGCGCCCTCGTGCCAGCCTGCAGATGGGGCCGTCAGGGCTCTCAGGGACACACAACACATGTGTGTGTGCATACACACACACATGTGGAAAGATAAAAGCCCACAGAGTGTGTATTTACACACATAATTCTCATGCTTCAATATTGAGCAAATTCCACCAGCTTTTTTGAAATGAATTAATGTTATCAAGACCAAAGCAGATGCTGAGTTGCTGAGAAAACTCAAACCCTGGAGCTGAAGCTACATCCCTTTCTGTTTAAATACACAAACCTTGTCCTGGTTTCCTTTCTGAGAAAAACTGAAATCCTGAAAGGCTTCCTGATCTGGTTCACACTTTTGAAATTATAGCTGAATCATTTCTCTGGTACCAGGGTCCTGCCATACTCAGAATGATCATGAAGGACTTTCTCATGACAAATCAAGGCTCATTGATGCTGGAGAAATGATGTCAAATATTTTCTCCTGTTTGACTCTTCTAAGGATGATTACTGCCAACCTAATATGCAAATGGGATTATCAGAAATATGCAGATTATACATATTTAAGCTCTAATACAGGATTATGTGAGAGCACTTACTGTTGCAGTGTTTGCCATTGACACAACTTTATTGAGGTAATTTGGCTGTAGCAGCCAAGGACAGCACAAATACCATGATGTCCAATTTTAACATGAGGGGAGGAGAATGGACACAAGCAAAGCAAATTCATGTTTTAATGCAAAGCTGAACGAACCATTGTCCAGTACAAACAAACACCACAGAATATAAAGACAGTCAACATACCCTGTAATTTGGAGACCTCCTCAAATACACTGCAAATCAGTCGTGACAGGAACTGGAGGTGTCTGAGGTGGTTTGTGCAAGGGCTGTTAAACACCTTATTTGCACCCTTATGGTTAGCAATTAGATGTTGTAAGTATCTATCTAATACCCCTACACATACCTCTACCCAATTACAAGAATGCTCTTGTCCCAAGGAATACCTTCTGGAACCAGATGTTTCAATGGAACAGAAGATAGACCACTGTTCAGGTTTCTAGAAAAGCAGGTTAAAAAAAAATAAGGCGGAGGAAAGACTTGTTTGCAGCTCACAATAGATGGATGCTCTTTGTAAAGTGGCAAAGCAAGAGTTAATCTAATTCCCTAAAGCCCCTTATAAAATGACAGCTCTTAAAAGGGTTGTACCTACACTTATAGCTAGCGATGCAAGTTGCAAGGAAGCGGAGAGTCAGGCCCACTTGACTCTAATCCTACAGAGTAAAATATATATTTGTACATTAATCAGAGTGTGCACAGAAATACCTATATAACAATACATAAGGAAATGAACAGATTAAAGCATAGAAAACTCCAGATGCTGGAAAACATTTTGCGTCCTTATTTTTAGCAGTCAGCATCAGCAAGATTGTCTTTCAAAGGAAGGAGAGAAACTGACTTCACAAAGACACTTGCATTTCAGGTCAGCGGTACTTAGAGAGTATTTCTGTTCCCAGATGGCTTCCTGAGTATATTTATAAGATGAAAAAAAAAAAAAAAAAGACCTGCAAATATTTCCGCACTCACTGCATTTTAATCTGGACAAGGGATTAAAGGGAGGTGCTTCCCATTGCTTGCATAACAGGCACTAACACACTTCACGTGCCCATGCCTGTCTGAACAATTTCCATGCCAAAAGGACAGAAGATACTTGGCCCCTGAAGCCCTACTACAAGAGCCACAGGAAACCAAAGGATGTACATGCACATCAGCACCAAGGATCAGACACAAGTTATTGCCACTCTCTGTTATTTACTCCTGAAATTCTTTGCACAAGCAACAACAATGTACAATGATCTGATAAACAGTACTGCTTTTTTTTCTTTCAAGGTCAGTTCCAAGAAACCCTTGCTAGAATCAGCTAATTAATTTTTGGCCTCTTTAACTACAGGGTATTTGAAGCCACATGTTATGAATCATTTTCAGTTGAGATATTAAAATCAGATTACAACAGAAAAGCCTTGTAAATATTTGCCTTCAAATGAGGCTAAGAATAAATATATATTCAGTAATTCATCCATATTTAGCAGATATTAAAGAGACAAAGCATAGATTTAAATTCACTTATCATTTTATACAAAGAGGGGAAATATGAAACTTGGCTTGATTAGCTTGTTTCTTCCTATGCTTTGTAATACCTTATTAAAATTTGAACTTTGAAATTGATATTATCAGTCAAATAATGTCAGCAGAAATATTTAATCTGTGGTTAGAGCTTTATTAATAGAACTTTTATTTGAAGTGTTTTATGTCCAAAGAGAAAAAAAAAATAATAAAAAAGCAAGCCTGAAATGGACTTGGAAGGTTGATTTGACTTCACTGATCTCATTTTGAAACTCTACATAACATGCTGCTAAAGAAAAATCTCTAAATCTAGCTTTCCACATACACACTTCAGACTTCCAAGACTACAGAGTCCTCACTGAGGAAACTGTTCCTTTTTGACTGGCAGGTATTCAGGTCTTCATGCAACACAGGGTTCAACTGGCCTTCCATATCAGGCAAACAAAGACTGTTGCGCTCACTGGGAAACACTCATTTTACATTTTACAGTGTAAAATACATTTTCTCTCTTCCTCCCTCCTGATAATATTTTAAACATTAAAGAATGTCCATACAGTATAGAAGGGAAACAGGGAAATGATCACTTCTTGCCTGGTTTTGACAAATGAGTAGTATTAACTTATGAAATAAATTTGTAGACCTGTGATAGACAAAACCCCAAAATTAAATATAATTATTCTGACAGAAATGAGAATGACATTGCAGAGCCTCCAAGGGTGACATTAGAAATAAAAATCACTTCAGAATTTTGCTTATAGAGGAGCCACATTTATGGAAATCTGAGTGACTGTCATTCATAGTATTCCATTTCGTGCTATAGCAATGACATTGGAAATAGATTTCAGTTTCCCTGTAAAGTATCTTTTCATCTCTACTGACACATGCACCAAATACTGCAGAACACACCCTATAAAGAAATATATATGAGAAATAAAATCATGAAGTCCTGCTGTGTGTTCTTGTTTTTCCAGTAAATATTCTAGTTGTCAGCCCTGTCAGTTATGAATTTACAAGGATGGGATTTATCTTGAAAATAGAGGAAAAGAGACAGGGACAGAGAGGAGAGGAAGAGACAGAGGGAAGAAGGGGGAGAGGAAGGAAAGATGAAGGCAGTGGGGAAGGAGGAGAAGGGGAAAGGGAAGAAGGAAGGAAGGAAGGAAGGAAGGAAGGAAGGAAGGAAGGAAGGAAGGAAGGAAAAAGTGGGAGGGGAAAGAAATAAAGGTAAATAGGAAAAATTATGAAACAGAAAAAGAAATGGGTCTAACTGGAAAAATTCTAGTGACACTCCCAGTATTTCATGTGAGTATGGCAAGGACTAAAATGTTGATTGCCATGGACTCTGATTTCAAAAGTGTTCAATAATATTAAACTTTTAATTTGAAAAATGCAATGCCACTATTCATTACTTTGTTACCACCAAAATCTTCTTTATGTAAGAACAAAATAGAAGAATTCTGCATGTAGTCAAAAAGATCCCCACTAATGCACCAGACATCCTTTTTTTCTCACACAGACATAGGTACAGGTATTTGATTCATACAAAAACTACAGGTCATAGCTCTTAGAAACAAAGAGGAAAAAGAAAATGCTCACCACTTCATCATGGCTTTCTCAGTTCAAGTACAAAGCCTAAAACCTAGAGGTACTTGCAAAGAGCTGATCATCCTTCGTCAAAGCTAAAAACAAAACAAAAAGCCTTTCAGGTCTCTACCTCCCCGTTGATTTGCGAATGCCTGCCTTTGATAATGCACCATTTTACCGGCAGAGGTTATGGCATTATCCACTGTGAGAAGTTCATGAAGACAGACACTAAAAAGAGGACTTTGAATTTTCTATTTGACATTTTCTTTCATAATGAAATTTATGAAATGTGTTAGAAATCACTACAGTAGCAGGGTGAAACACATTGTTTCACTCCTGAAAACTTGACTAAAATCACACAGCCACAATTGAACTTTCTGTACATAGCAAAGGGCACTAAATAAATTGCTTTCCCAGCACTGTCAAAGTAAGGACAAGAAGGGGGAAGAAGGGTGCTTATTACAAGCATGAAGTTTTAAAAGAAGTTATAAAATCACCAAACTTTCTAACAGGGACTGTGCTGCTGGTGCTGTTTTACAAGCAGTTTGCAGAAAAAGAAAATCTCCATGTCTAATGCTCTTCCTGGCACTCCTCCTTTCACCCCTCAGCCCCATCCACGGATGTAGGGTGCCATCCAAGGCAGGAGGATCACATGCCATCTGTGGCATCCCTCAGGAGACCTCAGCAGATAATTGTAGAAGTTCACTTGGATTTTTATTTCAAGCAGCATTAACCCTTAGTCTCCTTCCTAACCTTCCCACTCAGTGACAAAATCTTTACTCAGGTACGGACAAAAAAAAACCATAGCAACCAAAAGCAATAACACAGTTCCTGCCAACCAAACACTGATTGGAGGCAGAAGTTTGGGTCTAACTGTGCCTCAATTTACAGAGATAACTTTTCATGCCAAACAAGAAAAAGAATAGAAAATTTAGGCATGAAGGTTTCTGCTTTGTGCCCCTCAGCCCCAGTCTTCTTTCCTTTTGGTCTGGGGATTTTTTTTGGTCCTTTTTGTAGCAATATTTCTTTGCGCATAAAGATGCTACCGTTTGTAGCTACTGTTTGTAGAGTTTTATTGGTCAAGACAAGGTCAGCACTCACACTTTGTTGGTAGACCTTAGCCATGTGACATTACTGGTATGCTAAAGCAAGCTTTGATATTTTAGTACTTTTATAACTGAAAAAACCCATCAGATTTGAGATTGGTTCCAAAGAAAAGGGCTGATAGCTGTTACACGAGATCAACTTTTTTTAAAAGCATCCATGACTAATGAATATAGTCTAAATACTTAGATATTATTTGGTTTAATCCAACTCCAAATGTCAAAGAGCTACTCCAAAAAAGTAGCTTATTTAGTCCTGTTTATCATAATATTATCTTAATATTCACAACTTAGACTTTATTGTGGGAGAATTTGAAAACAACAGTGACATTAAATGGGAGATTGTCAGAGAGAACCATGGAATTTGTGTCATTGGTCTGTAGAGAAGGTTCTTCCCCAAAGAGTAACAGGAGTTTTCAGAGTCCTGCATCAAACTAGCAATAATATTAAGTGGCAAGTGTTGCATGATTGTATCAGCATTTCTCATATTTTCTCTCCAGCACCCCAGTATATTGAACTAATTCAATATTTCTCTTGGGTTGGAGGCAGAAAATAGCATGAAAAGATGCAAAATAACATGCCACCATTTTTAGTAGGGGGACTTATTTGTGGTGTTTTCTTTAGGACTGCAATCTCCTGAGGAGCCGAAGGGCACGGTTAGTTTAACAGGATTTGTATGAGACACTGGCTCCAGTCTGCATCCTTTGAGCAAGTCCACAGGACATAGCAACCAGTTCGGATTATCAAGCTGAAGTGTGCACAGACATCTCTCCTGAAAAATAGCTATGGTCAGAAAAGCCTGCTTTCTCAGGCACACAGGGCTGGCTGAGAATCATTTACCACTGGCAGAGAAGCAGTAGCCCCATCATGAACCTGACCTGAGAGTTACCTCCCTTCTCCTTCACTGAGCCCATGGCAGGAGCCAAAGCAGGCACACAGGAGCCAAAGGTTTGGAAATGTGTTAGGAAAGGCAAGGGAAAAAATGAACTTTGAAGGAGACATGAGGCTGCTCAGGAAGGGAGGGAGGAAGGCAACGGCTCACCAGGCTGAGCCTTCCGTGCTGCAGAAGAGGAGCAGAGGAGGCTGCGTGTGTGCTCTTCCAGGAGGAAAGCCAAGCATATGATTGCTGCTGATGGGGAAAGAGTTTCAGCGAACAAGCACATTCTTTGTAATGCAAAGGAGATGTTTCATTACAAACCGGCTGAGGAGTGTTACTCCAGCTCCACGGGTGCGTGAAACGCAGAGACGGCATCCTGACCCATATGGCGTGACCAAGCTGTCGAGGCACCGCGGCTGCACAGGCCAGGAAGCTGGGTTTCTGGAAATATTGCATAGAGCCAGCTTCTAAGTTTTTATATTTAAACCCTTGGATTTAAGTGTGTGGCCACTCCCAGTAGGAATACATCATACAGTTGCTCAGTGTGCATGAATAGCTACAACCTCAGCATTTAAAGCAATATCTGAAACACATTTTAAGCAAGAAAGTAGCAAAATCACTCACTTCAGTACCTGGCTTAGACAAAAACACAAGCTAGCTGGTGTCTTTTTGGCTTATAATACCACCTACATGGCCACAGTGCAAAACTTGCCCTGGCAAAACCCTGCAATGCTCAGGTAGCAAATGTTGTTGAGAAATCTTTAAGTCCCCTGAGGGGACTTTTGTTTCTAAGCAGTTTAAAATATTTCTATCTGGTATTTCTATCCAGTTCTGCAGTTTTCCCCTCTAATGAATGAAATCGATGTGTGGGGCCCAACTTTTTTGCTGCTCTCCTACCACAGGAAAATGATGCTGGTGTGTGCTTCGTGCTGCCTTTCCCCATCACCCAGTGGGTGAATTTTGTAGCCTGCCTTGTTAGTGGCACAGCAGGCCGCCAAAAGGAAACCGAGTTGTTTGTATGAGATGAGATGTTGGGCTGCCAACTGTTATAAATCTTGTGCTACTTACAGCTTCGGCTTTTCTTCAAGTCTACTCCACCCCCTGCTGTGGTTTCAACTGTTGGAGCAACATTAGGAGGCACAACTGAAAGCAGTAATATTGGCATTTGTGAGGAAAATAAGAGAAAATGCGAGGCACAAATGTTTCATTGCAAGAACTGTATGTATAGGACTGTAGCCGCAGACATTTGGGCTCTGTGGCAGTGGAAAGGGGCTTTGCCCCCTGCAATATTTACCTGTAGCTGTATACATTGCCACCAACTTGTTTTGTAAGTGTAGCTGCTTGTAACCTCGCACGTGCTTCCCCACTGTCATATCATATTAAATGAGCTATAATTGTGGTCTATTAGAGTGCAATAACCTAAAAGTGATAGTGCATGACAGCACCTGTCAACACGTCATGGAGGATTGTACGGAATGCTGAATTATACCCATTTTATACCACATTAATGAGGCAGCTCATTCTTATCCAGTCATAAATAAACAGGTTTCAATTTCGTTATACACCATGAGAAGCTGGTTGGGTTTTTTTCCCTTTTGCACAGTGAGCCACAGAAGTCATGATAAGGTGATCTATTGCCTTAAATGGAATATCAAAGTGTAGTCATTAATGACAGTGAGGATGCTATTTTTATCATTATTAATTGTTCTACGAATCCATCTTGGTGTGACTGCTTCTTTCCATTTTTTTCTGGAGAAGAAAATATAGAAACACATTACAAAAAACAAGACTGGTTGTCCCTAATAAACTTTTAATATAAAATAAATTGCTTGTCTGATTGCTTCAGCAACACCCAAAGGACAGAGTGATACCAGCAGAAACCTGATCCTCTTAAGATCAATGGCTGTGCTGGGGCCTGGTTCTCCTTCATAAACTCTTTAAGTCAGGTTTGAACTGGGAATGGGAAGAGAAAAAAGGAAAATGACAGTAGCAAGAAGAAAGACAGAGAATGAGAGGCTTTCAGACAAATCAAAAGAAAAGCAAATGTATCAAAGCACATGTATAGTGCCCATTATTTTCCGTAACCTAACCAGATCAAGGTGTCTTCATTTCGAAGAGCTGCTTAGGCTTCAGAGCCATAAATAACTGGCCGTGCTCTTCTGCTGAGCCCATGTGAGGAGGGGTTGATGCAGTCCCCTGCAAGCAAAGATCTCACCCCCCTGCCCCAGACAGAGGCCCTGTGCACCAAATACACCAGGTCAGTGATTCTGACAGGTCGATGTGGGAAGGGGGCTCATGTTAGACAACTTCTTTCCTTATCTTGCTTGAAGTTACTCAGGTAACGTAAGAAGAAGTGATCCATTCAGGAACCTTTAAGTGTATATAAAGCATAATGTGCAGGAATAAAGCACACTTAAGAGAGAGAACCAATAAAGAGTAGATGGTATTTATAAGAGAGAAAATATTTTCAATATAATGAATATTAAGGGACTGAGAGAAACTGGCTACCAAAAAAAATTATCACTGAATTCTGATCCTTTGCCAGGCATCTCCCACAGGGTCTGTGTGATGGGTGTCTTTTGGATCCTGGGAAACAGCCTCTGCTCCTTCTTTGATCTTTGAACTGTTGAAGGAAGAAGAGCAAGCTTGAAAGCACAGCCCACAGGAGGTACGCCAGCCTTTCCTTAGTGAGTGAAAAAGAGAGATCCAGCCTTGGGAGCTGACACCTGGGCAGTCAGCGTGACCAGACAATGATCTCGCCCACCCTCAGCTCCACAGGAGACCCCCAAACTGCCCTCTGCACCTCGGGTAACCACCAGCTTGGCACAGGAATGATGACTTTGGAACTACAGGGAAAAAACCGTGATGCTTATCTGAATACTCTGACACCACAGGATGCTTTATTCTTATTTTTTTCTCAGGACTGGTGATGGGTAATTTTGACGGTAGTGGGTGTTATGGACTGTTTAAGCAAAACTTTCTTCATTTTTCAAGCCTTATTTGCATTATTTGTGTATTACTTAAAAATAAAAAAAACTAAATTATTTCTTCACTTGATTATTTTCTCTGTAATCTTAGCTTTGTAATAGAGGAATGGATTTAGAATTATGTCGTTCATGTCCAACAAAAGTGAGTTAAAAATCCTCATTTAAAAATTAAGTAATCATTTCTCTCAGAATTTGTTTACAACCTATCTTCCAACAAATGCACTGTCCTGTGAAAGAAAAGTGGAAGGACAGACGGAAGCAGTGTTGTTAGGTACTACGCAAACAGGTCAGGTCAAAATTGTTTGTGAATTTGGCTTGATTTGGCTAATAATTTTGACTGAAAAAAAAAGCATCATTATTTCAAAAAAGAGAAATTATTTTCATATTTTCACAATATTTTTCGCATACTTTCAAAAAATAATAAACTTTTTCTTCAAAAGTTATTCTTTCTAAACTTCTCTAAATTTAAAATGTACTTAACAAGCATTTTAGTTCCTCCAAACATGTGAATCACTAACTTTGACTTCAACCCCAAATCATTTTCCCTAACTTTTTTTTTTTTTAATTTTTCCAAGAAAGCCAATAAAATTTTATGCTTCAGGTCAATCCAAAATGAATGGGTTTTTTCTTCAGTTTGACCAGTGAACTGAAAAATCAATTATTCACACAACTCCTCTTTAAAATGGCTTGGAACCGTCTAATTGTGCATGTAGGCAGTTACTTACTGTGTGATCTTATTACTGCTCTCCTAATTCTTGCTCTTTTCCCGCCTAGCTTTGTTGTGTTTTGTTCTAAGTCAAACCATAGACTGTTGCAGTCAGACATTTTGCCTTCCTGACATTTGAGACGTGTGTAGGGCAATTATTCCTACAGCTGTGATACATAAGCAGCACAGGGCTGAGTCCTTTACGTGTCCATCAGTTCTCGTCAGCATCTGGATGCCTTCCTTGTCACTGCAAGTGACATCCCCAGTACACAGGATTTACGGTCTTCTATTTTCTCCTGAAATTAATAATTCAGTTTTACAAATTAATCATTTAACCTTTCCTATCTGGCCTGTCCACTGCCATTTGAACTGGAAGCCAACTCAAGCAAGGTAACACAAAGAAACCTTTCAAATATCCATAGCAGAGTGAGAGCCAAGTGTTTGATTTCCAAACTAATGCAGGTGAGAAGCAGCAAATGACAATGATGGTTTGAAGAGTTTGGTTTCTACCTGCTCACCAATGCTGGCACAGCAAGAATAGATTAATGAATTGGTGGTTCTTGGTGTAGATATAACTACCAGATCATTCAAAGATATATTTATCTTTCACTATCTTTCCCAGATTTTTTGTTGTTTGGTTTGTTTGATTTTTTAATTTCTTCCTTTTTGAAAGAAACATGTAATACTATTTTCTGGTCTCTGCTTAAATCAGTCTGAGTTTATTTCAGTGGACTTACACCTCGTTTACACTGTGGCAGTAAAGGTTTCTTTGCAATCTAAGAATAACATTTTAACTAAGATGAGATGCACTGTAAAAATGTTTGATTCCTCCTCAAAACCAAATGGATATTTCACCTTGACCCAGACAAATGGCAGATGCTGCCAAACACTTACTGTAGTAAACAGAGACAGAGAAGAAAGTAAGGTTTTTACATACACTAGCCCCCAGACAACTATCAATCATTCATAAATTACTCTGGTGTTGTTTTGATTTTGTTTTTTTCTTTAATGATTTTTAATGTTCTTATAAAGTGCCAGTGCATCTCTCTTCACACCAAACTAACAATGCAGTTGTAACAAATCTGCCTTCAAGCCTGATGCATGGTCTGAAAAACACGTTTCTCTCTGAAAGAAGACTCACTGGAAGCTTATAAAACAAGAACCTTTCTATTTCTAAAGCGTTTCCCATATATCCTCTGGACATGTAAGTCATAGCTCTCAGCCTCTGTGAATGACTGAAGCCAACCAAGAATCTCTGCACGAGGCTGCTTGTGCTGTGCCAGCACACTGAAAGTACACTGGTGGGGACGAGAGTGAGCGATCAGCAGGAAGCTTTCACAGAAATCCTGACGCTAGCCGGTTTTCCAACAGCAAAGAGCTACTATTTAGATCTTTGGGATCCTAGCTTAGAAGGCAAAGGATGTCAAAGATGGCCAAAGAAAAACAAGCCACACTCCAAGAGTAACCAAGAGTTTAGTTCAAAAGAAGATGGTACATTTTTGGTGTTATTCACGGCCTCCTGAGCCCCGGGTGCAGGCCACAGTCTCACACAGAGCAGGGAGAATGAATCAGCACCTGGGACCAGGACCACAAGGGATAACTCTGGGAGCAACAACCTACATCGCTAGCAGGAAACCACACACCATTGTGTATGTAGGGAACATTCTGTGGAATAAATTGTACCTACTTAATTAACTGTGCTTTGCAGTTCTGTGTTATTAGCTGCTGAGGGCAACTGGTGCCTTGGCACTGCAGTCAGTGTGGATTGCATGCACAGCCTGAACTCGCTCATTGAGTATGAGCAAGTGCACGCAGCTCGGCTGGCTGATGGCCCAGGCTCCACCACACAGCGAGCAAAGTGTCTCAGGGTCTTCTGCCGGACACCCAGTACAACTACGTGTGCTAAAGTAGCACCACCTCTGTAACCTATGCACAAGGAACAACTTGCCAAGCACTTGCTCACTACACGATATCAAATTTGAGACCTGATTTGCAGGGGCTGTGCTGGGTACAGAAGGAAGCTTCCTTCTCCTTGGCTGCATTTCTAAATGAATCTTTAACTGACACCCAAGTACCACCCACATTTGCCAGCTGACACCCTGCGTCAGGCTCTGCTCCGAGTTTTGTAAACTCCTTGGAGACCCCAGGGACAGCTGAAGTGCAACAGTAAACAGATCTGGGGGCCTTGTTTTGGACAATGGTGCTGGGTTTTGCTACTCTTCTATGCCAGTGCAATTAAAAAAGATGAGTGCAAATGATACAGACTTACGTAGTGCTTGACATCGATTTCATCGCATCTGAGCTCTCTACAAAAGAAGTTTGCAGTTTAATTAGAATGGCTTATATGCAGCAACTGTATACAGAATAAATAAAAATTAGAACATATGGATATTTTTTTCCTGACAGAAGCTCAAATAGGGAGAGGGAAGAATTTATTTACACTCACACACTCTGAGTTTGTTTTAGACGCACACTGCCAGGGGAGATACTTGTGGCTGGAGGCCAAGGGGAGACCCTGCAGGCAAAGTTAGATGGGGTCCTTTTTTTCCAAAGTGCTAGTGGGAAAAGGAAGATACTGATATTAGGCCTCTGCCTAGAACCCTTCTTTTTATGATGTCCCAACTGTACTTAAAGTACAGGAAAAGATGTGAAGCCTGATTTTCCTCATAGATTATTTCCTATCTTTTGAACTTCTCTTCTTGCTGAAGGTATCATGGGTAAATCACATTAGCTTTGATCTGAGCCTTTCCCAACACCCCATAAAACACAGCTTTGCACACCAGGGCATGAACAACTGCAATAAAAGGGGTGCACTTAAGTGTAGGATTTTATGGATCCATCTGCCAAGCATTTCTTCACAAGAGGAGAAACACATTACGAGTCTAAGCAGATGCCAGTCTCACCAAAGTGTTCATTGACAGCAAAACATCAAGCCATACCCATAATTGCCTGACCTGTTTGCTACACTTTGGAGATGAATCTGAAGAAATCACTGATGCACTGACTCTGAGGGAGCACTTCAGGGAATGGAGATGTAAGGAGGTGATGCTGAGAGCCCTCAAGTACTTTCTCTGTTTACCCTCGACCAAACATGGTCCTCACCTGCAGAGTTATCTGAGTTTCTATGAGGATGTAGAAGAGGGAAAAATGTACATAATATTTATAATCAGTTGAGATGTCACACTCATCCTGATCACATTCCTGATCTCTGAAAATGGCAGAGCAAAAGAGTATGCATTGCTACTGCATAAAACTGGTAAACGGCATGCAGGAAAAATAAGGGCACTGTTCAAGGACATGGATAAGTAAATATGACCCCACAACAACAGAATTATGGAGTTATTTTAGCTGGTAGGGACATTTGGAGGTCATGTGCACTGATTACTTTCTCAAGACAGATCTTGCTTTGATATTAGTAAATCAGATCTACCATAGCAAGGGAGTTCAACCAGTCATAAAGGACAACATGGTTTTTAGAGCCCTGGCAACACTCTCTGACACCCTCAGTTCCCTTGAACACACAGAGGTTGTCTGAGTCCCTGATGAGAATCCAGGGACGGACAAAGGACCCATGCAGTGTTTGAGCTGCCACATAGCACTTATTGAGCTATGGATTGGATAAAACTGAGGATTGGGATAAAATTTTTAAGAACTGGGTCCACCTCAGTTTTCTCAGCAAGTGAGGCAATCCAAGCCAGGCCCAACGTTTATGTCAGTGTGTTCACAGCAAGAGGAACTTTCTGTGAGATGGCAAATTCCCCTCTGCCTCTTCACATAGTCTGTGTTTACTGTCACAGAACAGATACTGTACAAAGGTACAGTGGGGTCAAAACACATGTGAAATATCTCCAGATGAGTGCTCTTCCCACTGTCTCCCATTCATTCATTTCCTCTCTTCTCTCTTCCCCCATTACTCTTGCTGATGTACAGATTCGAAGTATTGCTCGGGAGAGGTGATCATTTGACTTTTACCTTCCCAGGTCTCCAAACACCTTCCCAGTTGCAAACACAAGGGCAGAGCATAGGCAAGAACTTGCCAGAAGGACCTATGCCCTGGGAGAGACATTTTATTTGTACAGACAAAAGCTTCCCCTGCACACCTAGGTGCCAGAAAAACCTGACCACCCAAATGTTTGTGCAAAGGGAATAAAAGGAGCATGAATGTGATCAGATGGAATCACTAGCTAGCTTTAGCAAACATGGGCTCTAATTAATTTTTTCCTCCCATTGTTTACCCAGCTTTGTATGTAACTGAGAGCTGAACTGGGCTTATCAGTAATTACCAACAGTTCTGGAAACTTTACACATTATTGTGCTGTGTTACTACACAGGGTAGTGATCCATGAAGATGGGTGTCTCTGCATTCATTGCTAAGCAATGCTTTAAAAAAATCAAAATCTCCTCCGACCCGCTCTTGTGGTTGCTGCGATGAGGGGAGGAAAAGGAGGGAAAGCAGAGGGTGGCAGCGCGTCTGTTTCAGATCTAATTATGAAAGTTTCCGGGACACAGTGGCATGCTACCTTGGCGGCAGTGTCAGAGGATGCTCTGCCTGCAGCCAGACTTCTTTCCCAGCCCTGGAATTGCATTTTCCCATTCCATAGTGACACCTGCTGGGAGCAACTGAGCGGAGACTCCCCTGCTGCTCTGCTTGGCAAGGGGCTGAGCAGCGCAAAATGAAGGGTCTACGGCAATCAGGCAGATTGATTCTCCTCCTTTCCTTGCAGATTGAGCCAGGCTCTTATCAGAGGGAAAACGGATGTCTGCAGCATGATTAATGCTCAGAAACACCCTACACAAGCAGCCCCAGAGACAAGACATTGGAGCATCAGCTGTAGGCCTGCAGGAGAAAGGAGTGAAGAAGATCAGAGGGTTGTTTGCATGCACAGGGTCAAATTTAGTCAATGTAGCAAGGAGGTGAAAACAGGGCTGAATTTGTCCCGTTTTGCAGAAGCTGAAAGTTCATATGAAAGGAAAGGTCATGCTCCACTTGCTGTTTGCTGACAGTCTTTCTGTAAATATTGGGCAGTGTAGGAAGAAAAGATCCTGGGCCAGTACCTCTGGTCTGATTCGATATGGTCATTCTGATAGCAGCCCAAACTGTGGCTTCTCTGTGCTTTCTATTCTCCTTTCCTCCTGAGATTTCACTGTTCCTGCCCAGCATTTAGATTCCGTCATGCCTGGCATGTGGTCTTCAATGCATGCATGCAATAACCAGGGAAATGGAAAAATCTTGCCCTAACCCTGCACTTTCCTTTCCTCCTCTCGAAGTTGAAGGGAAAAGACAACTCAGGAGGAAAAGTGCCAAAATGTTTTAGAAATAAACGACAGACACCAGAGTCATCACACATTTTCCTAGGCAGGATAGTAATTTCTGTAATGTATTTTTAACCATGAGGAGTGATGGGAGGGAAGCCACTTAAATCTAATGCAAATGAAGGATTTGTCAGTTACGCAGTTCGTATAATGTCATACGTAGAAAATGTTATAAAAGTGGAGGGATTATGGTGAGGAGAGATATTTCTAAAACCGGAGGCCTCCTTTTAGGGCTTTAGCCCCCTCACTCTTTCAGATCACTGGGAACATTTTTCTCCACGGAAGGGCAGGAGACTATCTCAAAAACTGTGACAGCTCTCTAAGCTACGTTACTTAAGAAACTTCACTCTCCTCACTGCTACCTCTTCCAGTTTTTGCCAACTGCTGCTTCTCCTCGTTTCAGATCTTCAGTGATCCCCAACCACTTTAAGCACAGCGGGGTAGTTTCCAAATTCTTCTAGGCTATTTCCTCCTTCCCTTCAAGGCAGTGGCACCTTCTGTGACCAAAAACCTTATCTAATATGGAGGCTTTCCGCTGTTTTGGTTTTGATTCCAGATTGGATTAAAGGTGCTAGAAACGGGACCATTTGTCCGGCTGATGCACAGTGACAGCATCAGTTATGGGCACATCTGGAATTTCTTCGCAGCGGTGGTTCAATAGGGTTAATTGCACTGACCTCATTTAAAAAACATTTTGAGATCTTATGAATGAATATAACTGTTTAAAAAAAACCCAGTGTATTACAGTTATTAATATGTATTACTCTCACGGCTAATTATTTAAGCAAGAAATTATTGAAGCACCCATTTACTGCAAAAAGTAGAGCTGCGCGGCTGTCACAAGAGCCTGGCAGGCTGGAAAGAGCATTTAAACCAGTATTTGGGGCTTTCCGGCCCCATTAATGGCCTTGGTTGTTATTAAGGCTCCCGCGAAGGGTAAAACGTGCTTAAGTGTATTAGCCTCTACTCGGTGAAAGCTGACAGACGTGAGACCCTCAAAATAAACAGGGAGGCCGAGATACCTTTAAATGGCTGAACTCTGAGGTAACAGTAAACGCTGAGCCGCGGGAGCAGAACAGCCGGGCTCTCATTAGCGCTAACAAGGCGCTTTCTCGAGAAGCGGCTCCCGGCAGAGCTTCTTTCGAGGGGAAATGAAGCCCCCCGGTGGCCGCCGGACGCCTTGCAGCCCCCGCTCCCTCTCCGCTCCCGCTCGGCACCCGGCACTCGGCACCCTGCGCCCTGTCCCGCTGTCCCGCTGCTCCGCTGGGAACCCCGCGGGTTTCCCCCGGCCCGGCCAGCCCCGTGGCGCACCCAGCAACACACAGGCCCTGGCCCACACATCCCCTCGCCAAAAATTTGGCCACCGTCTTTCCCCAGCCCGCCGTTATGAGTGCCCAAGTGAGAGAAAGCGCCTCCTCAGCCGGGGGGATTTTCGTCCTGTCTGCAGCAGGCTGTACAGGGGTGACGTGAATGTCACCCATGTTCCCTCTTAGATAAACAACAAACAAGATCTCAACAAACACGATGCAGATTCTCCCTTTCACGGAGGAAGAAACTGGCAGGAGTCCCAGTCTTCCCATGAGGGAAGAGTTTGGTTTTGCCAACCATTTGTCTTAACACTGGCGTAGTTCAGAAGCTGATACACTACAACTGTTCTTTCCAAACTTCAAAGCCACACCTTTGGCATTCTTCACTGGCAGGATCCAGGTGCACTGAAAATCTGGTGGGGGCCAAATGCTTTTTGTTAAATCGCTCTCTCAAGGCCCTATTTTTTTCTGTTATTGAGCAGCTTTTAGACACTCTTGCACCTACTGGAATTACTGCATGTACGCGTACAGGCAATAACTCAACAGGCAGTTTGTTTGTGGTGGAATAAAGATCTGACCAAACAACACAAGCAAATGGCTGACCAAGGAGTTTCAGATACCAAGATGCAGGGCATTACCTTCTAACTGGGGCTTCTACTTGGGACTCTCTAGTTCATTAATTTCTTCCCACTCTGAGTGCAGAAGCTCTCTATTAAATTAAAGAGCCCATAGCTGATTCATGCAGAGTCTTCAAGGGATGTGTTCATTTCACTGGAGCAGCAAAGATATGGACACAGATTACCAAGGGCAATCTGAAGAGTATTTCACTGCCACTGAAATATGCATAGAATTTGTTTGGGTTCTTTTCTGCAGAGAAAAAATGTCAGACATGTTTTTTTAATAGCAATTCATAATTGGAATATAATTACTTAATATTCCCATACATCTGAATTACAAGTAATGCTTCTTACTGCAGAAAGGTTAGCCAAATATTCACTGGGTGAATCACAGGTTAGACTTATAAGAGGGTCATAGATAATAGAACCAACTGTCACCATCCTGTCTTTGAATGTGTATGTCACCGCCTTGTGACAGATTTCTATAGGGCTGTTTGTACCATAGGGTACTACTAGGTTTTCATTACAGCTAGAAAAACTAAGCTGCTAGGTACCAGAAGCAAGTGCCTCCCATGGATTGCATTCTCTGTAGATACAGAGAGTAGCCAGAAAAAATCTTCAAAGGAAACATGAAGCTCTGCACATCTTTTATATAGTACTGTATCAATCCAGCTAAAGAGCTAGAACCTACACATCCCGCGTTCCATTCTGAATCCCACCAGTGTCATTTCCTCAGGCACAGCTAACCCTGGGGAAACCCACAAGCTAATGGTGTACTGAACAACTTCAAAAGCATAACAGGCATTTGGAGCTACAGTGATAGGACCACAACATTGTACACTGGGCCTTGTTTCTGTGGAGAAGGCAGAGAGTATAATCCAGATTATTGTTCCTTCTCTCTCTTTGACCCTCTCTTTGTCTTGCACACCACAGGCATAGTCACCATCAGCTGCCAGAGTACAGTACTTAACTTTTTTAAGCTAGTTGTCCACATGCATTGCTACATAGACATGTCTTGGAGACTGCATTTTAAGCTGTTCCATGTCTGGACCCCAGTGTGGGCCCTGGAACAGCTCTCAAAGCTGTTCAGGTTCATCTCAGCAGCACATACATGCAGGACTCTTGTTGCGTGGTGCAGCACACCAGTGCCTCGAAGCATGTGGTGCTTCAAGGGAAGCTTAACACTTCTCTCCCTAAAGCCTGCCTCTCAGGGAAGGCTGAAAGGGTGTTCTTGTACTGGATTTTGTGATGTACATGCGAAAGAACCGAGCTACTTAGCACTGGTCACAGAACATACAGGAATATGCTGTACATATTGCTTGACTAGCAACTTGTTATTTAAAGTTCAGGGCAAAGATTTAAATCCTGAAAAGGTTTTTTCGTAATTGCGG